>JAUUDZ010416345.1:0-14683 GCA_032361705.1 Panulirus versicolor | reverse complement strand
TTATCAGACTAATTTTGTAGTTGTCCAGGTCCCTCCTGTAAGATGAGACAATCATCAGTGTTCTTTCTTACTTCTTTCCTGACCTTGGCTTCTTTTGCAACACATTCAGGGAAGAGTCATTTACAGAAACCAAAATTAGCAGTGGGGCCACCAGTGTGTCACACCACTGATGATCCCAGTTCATTTCAAGAATCCTCCCTTGTGCCTTTCCACTAAGGTAATCCTCTATCCAGAGGAGGATACTCCTTATTCCTGCCTAGCTTCCCTTTCACCCCATTTAGAAGTGCAGTAAAAATCTTTCTAGCAAGCCATGAATTCACGATCTACCTAAAACATAAAGTGAACATCATTTGCTCAAGCTGTTTTAATATTCATTATGGCTTTTATCATTTAACTCCTGCAATCTGAGTATCATTAGTGCTTTAAAAATATATCTTTCCAAAAACAGAAGATTGCTTAGATAATCCTCCTTTCATACAGCCATGATATCCTTTTACTTGACATATTTTTCCAGCTTTGTAAAGCATAGCCTATAATCCATCAAACCCAAGAAAAATACCTATGAGGAGTGGTATCAAATAGAGCTTCTCATTTGTTTTCATATTAATATGGGGACAAAACTTACCATTTTTGTTTCTAAAACTTCAAACACCAACACTTTTTCCCAAAATTTCTCTTTTATCTCCATTACTGTTTTTCACTTACCTAAAAATCACAGCCTTTAGCACAACCATAAAAACATTAAGCAAATCTGTCTATTCTACCTCGGCCTCATCACTGACAATTTTCTCAAAATATGTTAAAAAGATATCTATACAAAACAAAATGAGCAGTAAAAATGTTAGTAGAATGACTGCATTTTTCATTGCCCATGTTACTTGTGATAACAAATGCCTGCTTCCTCCTTCTCTTTGGAAGTTTCACTCCTGATGGCTGGACAAAAACTGTTTGCCTACAGCCAAAATGGGGCTGCACTGAGCAGTAGACATGGTCAAATGACTGCTAACAATCATTAACAGCCTAAATGGTGGATATGTTACCTACTCTGTCTCAAAATACCAACTTTTCATCGGAATTTTTGTTCTGCTTTTCTATTCTAAATACAGGTAAAATATCAAAAAGCCAATCAATGATCTAATAATCTCAGCAAATCTTTATAAATGTCATATATAATATATATTCATATACAGTATATCAAACAAATAATGTTCAAAACATGCATAAATTCTATAAACCAATCTATTATGGTTATGAAATGTTTCAGACCACAATCTTTGCCCTAAGTTTTCCTAAAATCTGTAAAACTCTAAACTTCAAACATCCTTTGGTTTCATGGTTTATGGATTTTCGATATTCTACCTGTAAATGTTTTTGTCAGGGCAGCAGTTACCATAAGGCAACAATAATTCCTCAAAATTTTTCGATAATAAAAATATGTAAGCTTTTTAATACACTTTCAGCAGTATGCCTGACTAAACTTGAAAGCTGTATTCAGACTATAGGTTTGATCAATAATCTGTCCTCTGATCTTTCCTTCTGCTTTTTTTTTTTGCTAAACTTTTTAGGTAGGTTTTCTGTTTAATTAACTTTAAATGCCAGGCTTTCTGTCGTATTAACAACCTTTCATATTAACTGGCAATAAATTCAAACTCTTTAGTTCATCAAAGTTTTAATTCTTCCATCTGGTATATGGTGTCAACTACATTTGCCTCAGTGTTCTCCTATTGCTGCAATTTATGTGAATACATAGTTATTTCAAATTACTTATTATCCTTCTCCATGCCTCCTCTTATGCAATCCTTTTGAAAATTTACATATTAAGCATGCAATCATTTTCTCTTATGTTTTTTCAGCTTTATACCTTATTGGAAAAGTGTTGGAACCTAGGAAATTCTATTATTATCAGAGTTTGGTATCACTGTGGCTGTGCAAAAGTATCCTTCAGTGGTAACTTGTAGAAGACCCTTCTTGATGATTTGGAGTATCATAATTTAAACACCTTACTAAATCTGACTTAACTCTAATATGAATAATAGAGATTAGAGTATAAGGTGAAAAAGTTACAGTTTCCAAAATGAGAAATAAGATTATAATATTTTCAATGACATGCAATCCAACGAGTAAATCAACAAAACTGTTTAGGGATTCAGGTTGGGACTCATTACTCTCAGCTCTTCAGCTTTCATATTCACCTTTTCAGGGTATATGTTAAGTAAAGAAGTTTTAATTGAATTTTCTGTTAAGGCTACTGTATCTAACATCTTATCTAAATAAATCAAAGGTGAACTATCTTTACTTGCACTGTCAAGTAACAAAAAAATAGTTAACTTCTATACTGATAGTTGTAACTGTTTGCAATTTTTTTTTTTTTTGTATATCTTCAGGATCCTTTCAAATTTTATGGTTTACATAAAACAAAATAAAAAAGTATTCTGTTAAGGCTGCTTTATCAGCTTGTTTAAGAAAAATCAGAGATGCCTTATCTTTACTAGCACTGTCAAGTAACAAAAAATAGTCAACATTTATACTGATGAATGTAATCATTAGCAAAATTCTTTGTATATCTTCAGTAGCCTTTCAAATTTTACCCAAGTAGTTTTTGAGTGTCCTAATTTACAGTCATAGAAAGAAAACATCGTCATTTTAAACCTATATGAAATCAATGCAAAATAATAATTGGTGGCTTACTCATGGGTTATTTATCCATGCCTGTTAACTTAATTACTTTATGCTCACTCTTCATGCCAAATTTTACAATGTAACTATCTTCTGAGAAGTTTATAGCTCCTAAAAACAAGAGGTTTCCTTTTTATTCCTTAAGCTTTGAAAAGATGCCTCAGTCCACTTAAGCTGGCTCCTGGATTCACTAAACTGTCCCAAAAGATAAAATAGAATATCAAAAGGTTGACAGCCTACAATAATAGGTTCCACCATTAATGCCCATGTGTGTTCAGTTAGGTCAGCCTGCCACCTGACCACTTTGTTACTTGTTATATGGTCAGTTGACAAGACAAGAAACAAATGCGACAAGTATAAGAAATTTCTGATAAAGATGTGTAATAAATGACTGGCTGAATGATATGAACAGTTTGCTTTAGAGAGTAATTACAGAAAGGAGAGGAGATAAAAATGAAAGATGGTGGCCAACAGCAGTGCAAACACAAAGGAATGACTAAAATTGTGCAAGGATAGGATCGCAAAAGGGCAACTCTACAAAAACAAGCCAGCTAATATGTGGTACATAATGGAAAGTTGGTTATTAAAAACATATACAAACAAAAAGATAAAAAAACAGAGTGGTAGATGGAGTTATTACTGTAGTAAAGGCTAGTTGGGTAAAAAGAGTAGACTAGACAAAGCCGTGCTTGGGCTAGCTATATTTAGTTTGCTTCAAAAGGTCAAATATTCAGCACAGATTTTAATGCATAAACACAGAGCCAAATATAATTTCTGTAGATCATCAGGTCCAGCAAATTAAAAATAGAGATGGAATAAGCTCTGGCAGTGTAAAAACTTAACAAAGATTCAACTTCATGCGAACACCTATTCCTTGTCAGTTAATCACTCTGTGGACACTGGAAAATTGACAGGATGGCAAAACACAAGGCTGACTTGACTGGCCATGCACAGGGAATCACAGTGGAATGTGTATATTGAGATGACAAGCCTTTTTGTATTATATTTTACCATGTGGATTTTTTTTCTTTTTGCTAGCTACTTTAGTGGACTCACAGACATCTTCTTTGAGACAGACAAACATCAAGTGGAGAAACAATGAAAACTGATACTAGCTAGCCTATCATATCAGCAAAAAATTGAAAACTGAGATTAATAGAACCCATAAGTTGAGCGATAAAAATTAATATCACTGAGTTTTTCCCAGTAATTTAATCTGCTATTGAAAAATGCTGACCAGATATGCATATATGATACTGTAATGCTGTTACATATATTTGGATAAATCTCAAATTAATATAATTAAGTAATCTCCTCTAACTTACAAAATTATGCATATATAGTATAGCTGATGTATCATAGGTACCCCAAAATCTCATTTGTATATTTCAACATAAATTGCAAGACCTTACAATTTCTGGTTCAGGTACTAGAATCTATCTGTTTCAAATGTAGTAACAAATTTTTGCTTTGGTTTTGGCTTTGTTAATAAAGTCCTTCAAGAAAATTTCTACTTTTCAAAGTCGACAGAAGCTATTTGATTATACTGTGACTTGTAAGCTGTTCATCACTATTCTCCTTTGAAAAAATTCAATATACATTGTACATGACTGTTTTCAACATGGGAGTTACCTATATATTCGATGCTATTTTCATAAACCATACAGCATCACTCCTAAGAAAATCTTACAGAACAGTGGACAGGGTAACGTGTGACAGACTGAAGCTCTCAAGAAAAGATGTGATTTACAGTGGATGCAGCAAGACATGACACCTCCTGACAATTGGTACAGTAATTAAGACAAGACAGCTGACTGATCATACAAAATACATAATTTATTGGCAGACAGGGAAGAACAAGATACCTCCAGTATGATACTGGTCAGGACATACCTCTACAGAAAGGACATGAAGCAGAATAGGGGATCCTCTGACAGATGGTGGAAAAATTATACAGGACCTGACCAACTGTGCAGGAAACGACAGGGTGGCACACAAGTTGGCCTTGAAGGATTTTGTGTTACAGGGTATTTCATAATATATGTAGCTCAATTTTGTAAGTTGACTTTTCAGACCTTGTCAATAATGTACTACTTCCTTGTATTATGTTTAAACAGAGGCCATATAGAGGATCAGGAAGTCCATATCTTGATAAACAAACAAGCAATCCTTTTATGAGATCATCCCGTATCTTAAAACTTTGTTAAAAGATGTGATCATAATGGAAGCTGCTTTTTCAATGGCAGGTTAAAAGTATAAGCCTCTGAAGGACTATGTTCAATGATAGAAAAAGAAGACAAGATTAGGACTTCCTATGCTTACTGCTTCAATAATAACTATTTCACTGTACTAAATGGACATATGCATGAATTAAGTGCTATATGCTTTTAAAGTCTAATCTTTACACATTTCGAAAGCTTTTTCATGGTAAACAGTGTTGAGCAATGTAATGACAAGTGAGAAAAACATTTTTTCCAGAGTTTAGAATATCTATGGTGCTGAAGTTTAACAGTTTATCTGAATTACTTTCTACATTTATATCAGATACAAGCAGTAAGAATCCTCTTGAAAAATCAGAGTATGACAAAATAAAGGATTGTGTAGGGAAATCTTGCCCTATTAAGCATGATAAGCAATACTTTTCTTTTTAATGACAACTACATGATGCTTGGTATTGGCCATATACAAACTTAAATTACTGCATTATGAATGAAATGGAAGTGGAAGGAATCGTATAAATAGACTAATGTCAAGAAATTACTTTATTATCAGTGAATGAAAGCGGCAGAAATCATACAAATAGCCTCATGGTCAGGAAATTTTCATTATTCATTTTGTGCCCCTCCCTCCCCTACCTTGACCTCACATGACCTTTAGGCATACATCCGGATTGGTTCAAGTCGGTGTGGAGGATCGCTCATCAACCAATACCATGTGGTCACTGCAGGTCATTGTGTTGCCAGGTAAATATTAAGCTATACACGTTAAGAATTCCTTCCCTAAATCTATAATCCATGATCTACATAACTTTTCTGATCTCAAAGCAGGCTATCTACCAAAACTCATGTAAGACTGTATGAAAAAATCTTTAAAGTTTGAGCTGCATCTATGATGTACCACTTTTGCAGTTTTATCTTTTGCACATTGTAATGAGCAAAAAAGCCTGTCTGCTCTGTACTATGAGGCTGTACAATAGTATACACTTAAATCTTTACTTTCACGAGTAAAAAAAATAATGACTGCACATAAGCGATTTTCGTCTTATTATCTGTAACATTTGAATCTAATAAACCCTAATTGCTTACAGGGCACGCCCACACCAGATACGGGTGACACTAGGAGATTATGTCCTCAACTCTGAACGGGAGCCTCTTTCTCCACTTATCTTTGGTGCAACTGACATCAAGGTAAATTCTTACACTTATTGACTGAAATATTACACAGAGAGTTTGTTAAGAGAACATCTTATGAACTTCTGTTCCTTCTTTGAAATAGCCTACAGTTTTTGAAATGTTACATATGAAAGGTTAAAGGGAAGTATTGTATGTCAGTGTTAACTTTAAATTTCCCTTAGTGTTAACCATACTGAGTATATATTCAGGTTGCTTGAAATTTTTAAGTGATGAGCTCATCAGGAATTGGGCATAAAAACAGGTGCAACTAAAAAAAATGAGATTACTAACCCAAAGATATCAGATTATCTGCATAAATATGAACTTTGAAAAAAAAAAAGGTCATACAGGTAATGCTAATGTACTTAGGCATAATCTTAAAACTACCCCTACCAACAGGTGCCTGCTTGCAGTGGGGGCAAGGGAGGACCTCCCCCACCTCTTTGGAAAATGACAAAATAGCACATCCATAGCCGCAAAACTGCAACAAATCATCATGAAAATATCCAAAATGTTAAACCCTTGAAATATAATTTTGGGGAACTTTTCACATTCCATTCCCCTTGCCTCTACCTGCTTCACATTTGAAAGTTGTCCCATTCATTTAGGCTTTGGTTCCATGGAACAGATTTGAAGGTACCCTGGGTACTGAATTTATTAATATCACTCTGCTTGCTGAATCAGACAAGAGTTTAAGTTGAATGACAAAACTCATTCCACAAGGATTTTAAATAAATTACAGCTTTGGGAGATAATTTTGAGATAAAGCCTTAATTCTTAAACATTTACTGTATCTCTGATGATGAACCATATCTTTCAGTGTTCTAGGAATTTTTATATTCTTCAGGAAATGTATCATACTTTGCAAATGGATGTTCTTAAAACTGTTCAATATATCTTATGGTTTTGTTAAACTTCTCTGTATTCCTTTGATATTATAAAACATAGGTTTCGCAAGAGCTAATAAGGAAGGCAAAGGACTGTCTCTTTCATAGAAATTTGGCAAAATTCTTAAAAATATATCAATATTCTAATTCTAAATGAATACCTTCCAGGTCCATCCAAACTTCAGGTTCACACCTCAGGCTGACAGGTTTGATGTAGCAGTTATTACTCTGGATGCTCCAGTGCGATACCAGCCTCATGTACAGCCCATCTGTTTGCCAGAGAAAGGAACAGACTGGCTAGGAAGCTATGCCTGGGCTGCAGGATGGGGTGCTTTACAATCTGGTATGATTTTTCTCGTTTAGTTTCTGTGTAGAGAGGGACATGAGATGAACCTAAAATTTTCTCTGAGTTAATATACAATTAAATATTCTTCAGCAGACTGATATCTTATGGGCAAGTAAGTTTGCAAACTGGTAATGTAAGACTGAATTGTATAAGCCCCCACAGCTTAATAGTTATACAATCTAACAGTCACTGCAGAGGAACAGTCTGAAGTTATGTACATAAACTGTTACCCATGATAATATATGATTCCTCATTTTGTATCTATCCGTCTCTCATCATTTCCCCATTCCTAATATAATGGGCTGAATCAAATCCTGTACGTACAACCTTAGCAATATCACAGACACATCTTCTCATACTACCTCCACCCACAAAATACTGTCGTTGCATTCAATTTCCAGTGAATCCTCTAACATCTTCATCTGAATTATCCCTTGCCCTAATCAACAGTACTTTCTGCCATAATGCTATATATCTTCATGATCAGCCTATCATTTATCAGACGTTCTACACAACCATACCATCATAAACGACTTTTATCCATATGCTTTTCTAATGACTTCTTCACACCACATAACCTTCTCAAATCTTCACTTGAAGCTTTATCTATCCCTCCAATTTCAATTACACAGTGCAAATTGTAAATATCTGCTGCTCTTCTTTCTCACCTGTTCTGATCCTCATACAACTTGGCTTTAAAGCCATACATCAGCAATGAGACAAATTTCTTGAACTCTCTATGCTTAAATCTACCCCATTCACCAAAGCTTTCAGTGTACTCCTAGTGTGTCTTCCTTTGACAACTCTTCTTTCAAATACAGCTTTCCTACTGCCAGTCTAACAAAATTTTCCCCCAAATATTTCAACTCATCCATAACTTAACATCTTTACCATGCAGATTAATCTTATAATTTGACCTTCCTTGACTTTAAGAAATAAAGAACTCCATTTATGGGAGCATACACAGCCATAGTAAGTCAGCATAAGCAACTGTTCATGCTAATTTTCACATCAGTTAGGGTTATCATTCACATGTTTTCCAGTGAGTTATATGACTTTTAATCAGATTTAAAAACTGATCATCTTGGACCTTTTTTTTTCAAATAATAGAAGCCAGCACCACTGAAATCAATCCTGGCTTGTATTCTGATACAAGTATCATTTTCCTAAAAATTTCAAACGAACAAAGGAAACATACAACAGGTCACAAAATTGTTTACAAATAACAATGACAAATTTGAATAGGATGACAACATTGCCATAATATAACACCACAAAATTTTAGAGGATTTTTAACTAATGTCTTACCTTTATTCACATTCATGTTCTACATCCTTCTCTTACATACATTATCGAACTGACCCACCAATGTCTAATTCTTTAGCAAACACAGCATCATTTGCAAACAAATGCAGCAACTTCAATTCTGTTTCTCCATGAGCAAATATTGGTGCCTTATCACAGTCACCCTATGTTGTTCTCAACTCAGTAACCATGATAACATCAAACATTCTCACATTTATTTCAAACCACTCCTTATTCTTCTATATGCATTACTTCCATTATAAAAGCTATTAATAGTTCCATGAACACCTTATATATTGGAATCAAAACTTCCCAGAGTGTTTTCCTATTTACTTTATCCTATGCCATTTCTTCATCTATTACTGCTTAATACACCTTTTTTTCTAATACTTTGACAATACTTTTAAAACAGCAAAAGTCTGATCAACAAACTATCACCCCTTCCTAAACCTACTGTAGTCCTCAGCAATGTTGGGCTCACTAATCCTTGTAACATGATCAAGTATTATCCTTCTGCATAGCTTCCTTTTGCACAAGGAATACAAGTAGGCAGAATGGGTGGATGAGCTTAGTACATGAGCTAGTAACAGTTAAAGCTATTTCAAAAGATCACAATGCTGCAAGGTAAGGTGCAGTCATGTCAGCTCTTTGTACATAAGGACACAGAAAATGAAGATCTTACTGAGTATGTAAACAAAGTAGAGAACTGTACCTAAACAGAGGACGTATCAGTGTTTTGTAAGGCTTTTACCAAACCCCCATCCATCCTCATCCATAAATGCATATCACTGTGGATAATTAACAATAATTACCATCAACTTATTTTTATGTGTAAATTCAAGTGCATCTCTCTGTCTAATACAGTTAAACTGATCAGTTTATACTCATCTATCAACAGACATAATTTAAGAATAGCTATTTTTTTTTCAGTTTCTTCTTTATAAACAAGACTCCATGAATCTTCTACAGGAGAAACCTGCTTTGAATGCAAGAAATGGCACATATTTAGATAATGTTCATATTATCAACCTTTTATATTTAGCACTTTACCCAACCTCATTCCTAACATGCTAGATATTCCTTGTATTTATATATCTTTCCCACAGGATCGCGGCTTCGACCCAAAACCTTACAGGTTGTTGATGTGCCTATCCTTGACTCTCGTTTGTGTGAGGACTGGCACAGAGAAAAAGGGATCAACGTGATCATATATGATGAAATGATGTGTGCTGGGTGAGGCTTCATATTTCTTTTTCATCATATTTATCTTCCATATAGGTCTTCATCTGTTGACTAATGTTCCCTTATTTATTACATGATGGTATAAAGTTACAACTCCCTAGAAATTCAACCCATCAGCAACAATCAGTATACTTGATGATAAATTCTGCTTATTGATTCAAAGTGCAATGAAACAGGTACCTATTGTTTACATAAAAAGAAATTAATTCACTGAATTGTAAGAAAGATGACAAAGTAAGATGGATTTGGATGTTAACAAGAGCCACTAGTACTGTTCTGGGAAAAAAATAAGTGGAGAAATGGCAGGCATGGATTTATAGGATATCACCATTAATATACCATCCAAGAAAAATTTGCTATTTATGAGAAAGTATATTTAAGTTATATTCTTGAAAGCATAAACTTTACACTTGACAGAGGGTTAAGATGTTCTGAAGTCAGTGTGTTACATTCTGGGTATTAATGCTGTACAGCTTTGTTTATATACCAAAACATTCTCATGAGAAAAAAAAATTGTGTTAGTATCAGAGATCACTTCCTCCAATCCCTTAATTTTTACTGCAGGTATAATCAAGGTGGTAAAGATTCTTGTCAAGGTGATTCTGGAGGTCCACTAATGATCCAGGATGGGGGGCGTTGGTACCTGGCAGGTATTGTATCTGCTGGATATTCCTGTGCTCAAGGCAAGCAACCAGGTAAGAGAAAACTAAGTTACTTAATGACTTTGAAATTTTGGTTTAATCATTACTTCAAGAGAGTCTGGTCTCTCTGTATACAGTATATAGACACAGTGTCAAATACATGTCACATTTTTTGCTTTAAAGTCATGACATATCAAATATCTTTCATAGTACTCAAGTGACACTGTAGTTCTGATGACAGCAATAATGCTACAAGTAATGGCAACAGAATCTGCATTCTAATTCAAATGTAAGTCTAGGGAAGATATTGCATTCCACTTTACTGATCTTTAACTGACAGTATGCTTCTAATGATCTTTTGGAAAAGTTTAGGGCTGTGTTTTTACTTGTCTGCATTGTTCTTTTCAGTTGAATTGTACTGTAAGTGATTTTTTTTCTTTAATAAGTACATATAACCTTGGTCTTTAAAATAATGCATATCTCATTTCACAGGTATATATCACAAGGTTTCATACACGTCTGATTGGATCTCATGGGCAGCTAATACTTAAGATGAGTTGTAAGTTGTTGGTAATGATGGTTCTCAAAGATCCTAATCATGCAACTCAGGCTTCATGGATTAAATTCAAATCAGTCCTTTTCATATAAAAAATCTAAGACTGGTAGTATAACCATATCACTAATAGAATGCAAAGCCTTTTTATATGATACTACTGTATTACTAAGGCAGTATTTTCATATGAACAGAGATTCTTAAGTGAAGACTTTCATTGTTGAGCCATCATCCAGTTTGAGAGCTTCTCTGTGTGCAGAACATACTGAAGGTCTCCTCACCCTGTGATACCACCATGTACTGATTTATATCCATAGTTTTGCATATATCACTACACAATGTTATACATTTCACAATACAAAACTTTAACTATACTGTGGGCTATAAGTTATCTGATATCAAAATGCTCATGTACCATTAACTCAAGTCAAAGAAATGAGTTTACACAACTATAAGACTGCAATAATTATGGGCCTTTGTCTTATAAGGAGTAATATTTTTTTTTTTTAAATAAAACCTTACTCTTAACCTATTAGAAATTGATTCAAGAAAACAGCTGTGTGCTGTGTTGTCTTTGTTCAACCATTACCATACTTTTCTATTTATAGTACTGAAAACAATTTGTAAAGTTCCTGTGCCATTTATTGGTACTGTGGCCTGCTGTAGAACTTCTCAGGGGATGATATTAATATATGTATCGATTATATGAATATACTGTTTGTCCCTCATAATGTAAGGAAATCCTGCCAAAGAAATTAGGAAGCAAAGACATTTGCCAGTTGTTACGAAAATAGATTTAGGTTCATTTTTCACTGTTAACAGCCACCCATCAAAGGATTATATCCTGCTGCTGTTATAATCATGTAAAGCTCAGACAAAGTACCATCTTGAAATAGCAACTGGGCTCTTGTAAATACAAATTCATTTACAAAAATAAGGTGCTACTGAAATGCCTCTTTCGTCATGCATTACATCTGGGCTTGAACTTCAGGGATGAAAGCAAATGTAATACTTAATACTGACATGTAGCAGAAGTTAAGAGGATATGGAGTACATAATTATAGCATGGAGATATAAACTGTGCTCCATACAATGAAAGCAGACAAAATAAAAATGCACGATTACTTGCTAAAGTTAAATAAGTTGACTTCTGCATGTAGCGCTTCACATACTGAATTTAGTAAAAAAAAAAAAATACATAACTATTATGGAGGCTTCAGTAAGGGGATCCATGACTGAAAGCTTGTTTTAAGTCTATTTTCATGAATGGTACATTCTTCAGCATTCTCATTTGTAATCAGTATTCTTGTACACACTTTAATGCAGTTTTTATCATAACCATTCATGTCTCAGGTTATTCCTCTGCTATCCCACCCAGTGAGGTGCTGCATTAGTGGCGAATGTTCATTTTCATTTTCATGTTGTATCTTGCGGCAGGAACCGCATCAAATACTTCATTGTAAATGTTGTATATACAATCTATTTTTATTAATAAAGTTTTATAAAAACTGATGAATTTTGTGTTGTCTTTATTCATCTATCTGTGAATGGACTGTGGGGTAAAGAGTACAGATACATTTCTAGTACGGCATGATGTTTTCGAACATTACATGCAAATTCTAAACATCACAAAAGTCTAACAACTTCAGCATACTAGAGACGGTACTAATGCACTTTATGTCGAGCATAAATTCTATTTTACTGCATATAGTATAAAAGTTTGTTCAGTAATTTTAAAGTATTTAGTGTGCATCATTATACCGTCAAAAATCAAGTAATTCAATAGTATCAAGATGAAATAAGAAAATAAAAATACCATAAAAAATGACATCCACATAAAGTATAACTTTACTTTTTACGCCATGATACTTAGGTATGGAGTCTACGGGAGGAAAACCACCACACTTAACACCCTATATAAACTATGCACCATGTCAGCCATGCAATAAAAACAAAACTAGACCATTAAATACACACAACACCTATACAGCCTTACCACATACCATTTGCATCACCCATGTGCTACAAAATAGTAGACCACCAAAATGCTGGGAGCTACCTATACAAGCAAACAAACTAGTCTACCCAATTAGTTGAATCATCTACGTACGCACACCATTCAAGCACCGACAACCACACTGATATCCTCAATCAAAGACCGACAGTACCTACAGCAACCTAATGCTTAATTTTCCTTAAACTCATAGCACGTAACTACCCACTATGTGCACAATACTGGCCTACATAACCAAGAGAAATCCTGCCACTACACAACCACCAAAAATCCTCTGCATCTTACATAAATACATCACATACACAACAGACTCGTCCCCACACAAGCAACCACCCACAGTACCTAAAACCTTATCGTGAAACATTCAACATATCCGGAGATTTAATGTCCTTACAATAAGATTAGGAATACAACATGCAGAAAATATATATTCCATCCACATATATAGCCAGCCAATCACGAACTTCACAAATCTGATGCCAAAGCACTTTACATCTACACCATCCGTATATCATACCTACCAAACACTATATCATCCAGAATCCACATGAACCTTACATCCACACACAACATTTTCCACAACGTCCTGACCCTAATACATATAGACGTATTATCATGACATTCAAACACTACGCTAACCAAAGAACACACCTACCATACACCACACCATTCCATATAACCGCACAAACCCACCTCGAGACAGAACCCATACCATATACACCTCAAAAGATTTCCCACTACATATCACGTCAGATTTCAAACGTCAACCCTCATTAAAGTGATATATGTGAGAGAGAGACACCTGGCTCGATGAGTGTACAGGTGTACCCAAGCCTCCACTGCAGCGTTAGTGTCTAGGAGGTTTTAGTATCAGGAACACCTGCTCCTCGCCGTCACCACGTCACACTCTGGTACCACGCCAATGGGAGTTTTACTTGTATCTGCGCGTACTGCTTACAAAGGTTTTAGTGCATGATAGACCAGTGGAATTATGTGTTCTGAATCTTTAAACTGAAGGAAAATCAAATGCGCATCATGCTGAAAGTGTGCAAACTTAAGTTGGTGAGCGATGAGCGTCGTACTGATAGTGCCAACAAATGCAATCCCATCTTGAAAAATTCAACTGCAATCACATCCACTCCGGCCGCGTTGCCACACTTCTCTTAAACAAGGCTTTTAACACCTTTCCTTCACACAAATCCACGTCCCAAGACTCTCTCTCTCTCTCTCTCTCTCTCTCTCTCTCTCTCTCTCTCTCTCTCTCTCTCTCTCTCTCTCTCTTCCCATACATCCGCGACCAAAATACCCAAAATCTACCACGCTAACATTAATCATAATCAAAATCCCTCAAATCACTCCCCTCACCTCCTCTTCATCTTATCACGACCTGCTACCACTTCCCCATTTGCCCATTCATAAGATGTTACCATTTGTTTCTTTTCGTTTCCGAACACTATCAACCTCCTTCAAAGACGATACTCGCTCATCCAGTGCAGTCTGAAAACAGAATTTATGGATTTACTGAGAGCGAAATAATCCTCCCAAAAATACAGCCTCGCTAAAGTTGATTATTCATTTGCTCTGTAACCTCAAGAGAGAAGAGTCCTCTAATATATATATATATATA
>JAUUDZ010416344.1:14925-26549 GCA_032361705.1 Panulirus versicolor | reverse complement strand
GGACTCCATCTCGATTATCTTTTCCCATTTATCTTTAAAGATATTAGTATCTTTTATACCTATATGGTCTTGAAGGATCATTGTCGGAAAGCATGATTAACGGTATTGATTAATTACATTAATCTTGAAGGGAATTATGTAATTATGGGGAGCAATGGAATTGGGTCGACCGTAGTTTATAATTATTTTCCTCTATTGTGTCTTTATGGGTTAAATGTCATTTACAGAGCCATTGATATCTTGTTCAGTGCGATGAAGTGGGTTTGGGCAGCGCGAGTCCCACGTGCAGTAACTCCTAGTCTGCCCTACGACTTGCTCTCGTAAGCAAACTGCATGTAGGCAGAGGGTCTTAAAACTTACGGGAAGATTTAGGATTAATGTTGACATAATTCAAAAACATAACAACAAAATTTAACATTCCGATTGCAAACTATATATTTTTTTGTTTTGCTGTAAGACCAGATCTGCGCTTTGTGTGATGTGATTTTGCAGTCGTAGTGTAATGTCTAGAGAAGAGAATAAATGTTTAATAATTAAGCATATGGTTTGGCCCTAGAAGAGCTGCATCCTTAAGCTGGTCCTACTGGCCAACACCCGTAACCCCTGGATTTATTGTCGTAATCATAGCTGAATGTGTTGCTCAAAAGCTTGTCGACACTTCTGATTTTAAGATGAACAAAACTGTGATTTTCAAACTAATGCTTGTGTTTTCTTACCATATTTGTAACTTAGTTTCTGATATGCTGTTACGTAAGATATTGCGCGTAATGTTCTACACATGTAGCAAGGCATCTTTAGAGGAGGGATTTGTTTATATGTGGTACAGTACTGTTTTCTGAAGGGTCTTCTGCTTCGTGGAAAAGTTTTGTTGTGGCCAGAACCACGTGGTTTAAAGAGCCCATCAACATGAACTTGTGTTATACGTTAAGACTCATTTTAGTTGGAAGCGTAATACCGTATAATTATCTGTTAATTTTGTTTGATAGTTTATGTAGTATATAAACACTATCATTGGTAATGCTTTTTGAGCACAATTAGTGAATAGTCAGTTATTGAGTGACACTGTGCTTTTTATTGAACATAATGTTGCGTGAGTTTTATTTTGTGTACTTTAGCGTAATTGTTTCCTTTTTTTTTTATAGACGCCATTGGAAAAGGCACAGAGTTACAAGAACAAAGGCAACAAGTATTTCAAAGGAGGCAAATATAGTGAAGCCATCAAATGCTACGATCAAGCAATAGAAACATGTCCACCAGAGAATACAGTCGACTTGTCCACTTTTTATCAGAACAGAGCTGCAGCTTACGAGCAACAGGTGAGTTCTGTTTTAAATGTGTTATGTTTAGCATGAAAGTCAATATGATAGGAAAGGAAATATGTATATGGTATAATAAGATCGTATTTCAACAAAAGGTGAGTGAATTAGTTACTCCCTAGCAATTATAGTTGTATGTTGCACGTAGTATTATTATTCGAGTGTGAGGTAGATTATTGAAATTTCATTGTATTAAATAGCATACATACCAGCTAATTCCAGAAGCATTGGAAGACTGCTAGACTGCAGTATTGGTTCTCGTGAAACAATCTGTAAATATACTGTACGTTGAACTGAACTTTTTCACCAGAAGTTCTTTCATTATTTTTATTTCACTTCAGGGTTTCGTACTGTACTCCATCTGATACTCTATTGATACTCATGTCTCCATATATTTATAATGCCTGTTTCAGCTTCATTCCTTTATTCAGTTACGTATTTAAATGATTTGAGATGTTCCTTCAAGCAAAGCTTACTGTATCTGATAACTCATTTTTACTTTGTTTTTATGAAGGATAGGAAGTACTATTCTACTGCCCACAATACATATCCATGTCAGCATTCACGTTCATGTCCAGGATCTTGACATGTGCAAGAGTACTTGTTGGCTGACATCATGATACGAACCCCTTGATATTTCATCTGTTTATTCTTCTGAGTTGTTGCTAAATCCTGTTGGATACTAGACTTTGTGACATTACTTATTTCATTGTCTCTTAGCTTTGGTGTAGAGATGAAAACAAACGACTTATCTGTATATATGTCCATGCTTTTCTTTCTCACAAAATCCCATTTTAGTTGGTCTCGTACTTCTCCTTTCTCCTGAAGTTAAAATGCTTTGAATGTGGAAAGGTTCCGTATTGAAGGAATATAGACAGAATCATTTGCATATGTCTTGTTTGATTTCCAGAAAAACTGGGAATGTGTTTTAAGAGATTGCACTGCTGCCTTGGAACTGAACGAGCGTTACGTCAAGGCTCTACAGAGACGTGCAAAAGCCTGTGAAGTGCTTAAGGATTTAGATCAAGCTTTGGAAGATTTGACTGCTGTATGTATTATAGAATCCTTCCAGAATCAAGCTACTCTTGTAAATGTGGACCGCGTGCTAAAAGAATTAGGTGAGTTTAAAAACGCAGCAAATATGCCTTTCTCCAACAAACCATATCGTGTTTTTCACATACTGTTGCTCATGGCTCAGCGTACAGTGGCTTTATTGCATTATACATGACAGGTAGAGAGTGGCACGACCTTGCTCCTGTGGGAAGTAGTAAACGTTTGAAAAATCTTTACTTTTATATGTAGGACCACATGTGCTGTTTAGCTTTGGTAGTACACAATATTTGTATTATTATAAGTGGAGTAAGGGGCTAAGTTCTTTTTAGGGGGACCAATTTACTTGATAAAAAGTGCCTCTGAAGGTGAACCATGATAATTAAGTTCCTTCTCCGTGATGATACGCTACATTGGTTGATTTAGGACAATGCCAAGGCGTGAAAATATAATGAGTGATAAATGACATGTGGCGCTTGTTTTTAAGTTCATTTGTGGAACCTTAAGCAAATTACGAAAACAGAAACCACTCTCGGTAAGAGAAGCACTTCTGAAATAAGTGATAGAGGCTGTTATGTTGTTTAATTTGTACTCTTTCTTTTCAACATTTCTCTTTCACCCAAGATGGCTTTGAATGGGGTATATTATTTGACTGTACCATGTTGGTCACTTTAAAAAAAAAAAAGGGCAGGCTGCGACAAGATTAGTTAGGTTTATGGAATTGTAAGATGTTAAACTACAGTCATTTTGTAGCACATTCAGCTATTGAAACTACATTGAAATTTCAGAAAATTTCTCTATCTTTCTTTCCCTCATTGAGGGGAAGTTTACATAGGTCTAAAGCTGGTCTTAATTTTTTATTTTTACTGAATGTACTAAGCGCTTATTATTTCAGTACGATTTCCATGAAGTTTATTTACATTGAGCAACTTCTCCTGGCATGTACTTTTGACAGGTCGCATGCATGCTAAGGAAGCCATGGAGGATCGTGAGCCCGTGATGCCATCAAAGCACTTCATCAAGACATTCTTCGAGTCATTTGCAGAGGACCCCATATTTAACTCTGTCGATAAGGAGAAAGAGGGTGACGTGGATGAGGCAGAACATCCTCCAGAGAAAAATACAACCAACAAGTATGGTATACGGTACATTTTACCTTCAAGTGGGGCTATTATGTAGCATGTAGTTACACTTGTTTGCATCTCTCAGCATCATTTATATTGATCTTTTAATGCAAAGGGAATACAAAAGAAATAAAACAACGCCAGACTGTTGGGTCCATTCGTGATAAAAAATATTAAACACTCTTATAAGTAGAAAGGCTTACAGATGATTCAGAGGGATAAACGTGCAAATGGTTCATTTGACTAAGGAGGAACAAATAATATTAAAACATGACTTGAAGCTAAATTTTTATCAAGTCAGTTCTGAAAAGTATCAGAAGCACTGCTTTCAACCTCTCTAATCAGTAAATCATTCCATATGTTAACAATGGCAATGAAGAAAGCGTACTTCGCCTCATTAAAGGTAATATGTTTTCCATGAGTTTGTATCCATTACTACAAGTGAAATGAGATTTATCAAGCCTTAAGTAGCTAGTTAGATTGAGACTATCAAAGCCTTTGATAGTTTTGAATGCCTGTATTAGATCACCCCTTTATCTTCACTTTTCTAATATATTTTTTATACATTTTTTAAGCTATATGTATTTAAATTTTGAAGTTAGCTCTATAGGATTAGTTTCTCATCTGGAAATTAGCTTGGTTGCTTGATGCTGTGCTCTCTCCAATCTCCTTGTGTCTTTTTTCAAGGAAAGTGGCCCGAAGTGAATGCAATATTCAGGATGGGGATGCACCAAATAATTGTACAGAGAACGATTTCCGTAGACTTGAATTTGAAAGCCATACCTATGAATCCAAGAATTTTGTTTGCTTGTTTTACTACTTGGCCTTTAAATCACCTGATTATTATTCCCAAATCTTTCCCACACCTTTTGTAGCTGAACAGAATTCGTACTGTAGCTTACCCTCTCATTTCTCCTAGTATGTAAAGATTTTCACTTACTAATATTCAAATTCTTTTGCCACATGTGAGCCCAATCAATCAGTTTGTCCATGTCAGTTCAAGGCTGCAGACGTTCAAGTTCAATTAGAGATTCATTTCTCAGCTTGGTATCGTAAGTGAATTTTAAGGAAGAGGAGACGGAGTCTCAGATACCAAAGAGTGGATATGGTAGTGAATGGGACCATGGGAGGTGAAGTGAGCCACAGGGTGGGTGTGAGTAGGCAAAGGTCCTGGGCGCATTGAGGAATGTGTGGAAAGGGAGGGCGCTCGTCTTTAAAGGAAAAGATGGGCATGTTGGGTAATACAGTAGTCCTGTCAGTGTTATGTGGGTATGAGGCATGGGCCTTAAACCAAAATGTAAGGGATAGGGACATGGAAGGAACATGGAAATGGAGGAAACCAAGGAAGATGGTGTGAAAAGCACTTTGAAGGCTCGGGGCCTGAACATGTGGGAGGGTGTGAGGGGTATAAAGATTTTTCATGTTCATTGGCATTTTTTTTCCTTTTTGGATAGGTTAACATCCAAGTGTTCTGTTTCTGTTTTCTTTTATTTTTTACCATGCTTGTTCACCGTTTCCCCCCGTCAGCAACAGACATAGATAAACATCATTCGTTCTCTTCCATTCTTTTGCTGTCATATGTAATGCATGGGTTCAGATCGTATAAATTGTCGCAAATTGTGTGGTTGCTGTTCCACCTGATGAGCATTTCCTGTACTAGTTAAGCAGATACCACTAGCTGCTAGCTTTTTGTTTTTTATCACTTAATTATGAGTGTACAGCACTAATTTTAGTCTGTAGTTCAGCGCTTAATTATGAGTGTACTGCACTTTCATTTTTGACTGTAATTTATATATTATTCCAAATAAGTGATTTGGCTGAAGTCAGTCATAATTGTGAACCGTTATTCTCTGAAATGGCAGTATTAATGAGAAAGTCTCTTAACATGGAAGATGATAGCTATGTGTGAAGGCCCCTAAATGACAGAACCTCCTCCGACAGTGGCTACCTGAAAGCAAGACAGCATCTCCAGGAAGGCAATTATGGAGAAATCATCGATTGTTGTCAGAATGAACTAGCAAACCCTCTCACTCCATACAAAGTGGAATCACTGCTCTTACGGGCCACACTGTACCAGCTTCGTGGGGAGAGTACAAAGGCCATGGAAGACCTTACTGTGCTTATCAGCATTGAAGATTGTCCACTCAAGGTTAGAGATCAGAGATAGGTCATGATAAAGATTTTTGTGTGTTGGTAAATGATGATCAAGAAATTGGTGTTACTTTTAATTCCTAGAGATTGCGTGTTGACCAGATTCTTGATAGGTTAGTGGAAGCGCAGTGGTAAGGAAACTCAAAATGAAGCAGGAGCACTTTGATCTATCTCATTTCAACCAAAGTCCTTCTTCGGAGAAAATAATTTGTATCGTCATAAATAATTTGTATCGTCATAATTCCCTCCGAAGAAGGCCTCTGGTCAAAACATAAGAGATTAAAGTATTGCTGCTTCATTCTGAATTTCCTTAACCACCACACTTCTGGAAATTTTATCATCGTCAGATCTACTTTTAGTATTATTAGTTAATTACGTTGATGATTTGACACAGAATGAAGATAAGTGTGTCAGTCGCCAGGCATTGAAAAAACCTTTGGTAAAGAGTTGCAGTCTTTGTGAAAATTTGATAATTGTAATTTAGTCTTGCACATCTTTTTTGTATGTACCGATATGTCCTTACAGTTTTCCACATTTACCGAAGGCACATTCATTTCAAAAAATTTAATTTTTACCATGTCTTTTTTTTATGATAGGTTGATCTGTCTTACTCTTCCTTGCAGATGCAAGTGAATGCCCTAGTAAAGCGTGGATCATTACACATGCAACACGAAAAAGTGGATAGCAGTCTTAAAGACTTCGACAGAGCTGCAATTTTAGATCCTACTAATTCTGACGTCTTCCATCATAGAGGACAGGTATTACTGTTGTTTGCTGACCCTTAATTGAATGAAAAATTTTTGAAAAATAGGCCCAGGGTAAGAGTTTGGGAAGCATCTTGTTAGGTATTCAAAAGATGCCTTGTTTATGTTAGTAGATCAAGTAATAAAAGTATGAAGAATGGGGTAATGGTTAGAACAGGATTGAGGTCACCACGGGTTTGAAGTTGGAATACGTTCAAGGTGTTCTTGGTAGAGAAAAGTCTTCAAAGGATTTAATTATACAGTTTTCTCTTGTGGTTATTTTTTCAATATGAATTAATAGAATTTCTCTCGTCTTTTTCAGATACATTTATTAATAGGTAAGGTTGATGCAGCCATGTCAGATTTCAAAACAGCTGTTGAACTCAATTCCAACTTCCCCATTGCCTTCGTCCAGCGGTGTTACACAGACTACAGGTAAGAAAAATTTGTAATGACTATAACAATATTGCCAGTATTGACAATATAATTGAAATAAATAAAATGCATATTAAGGACTCAAAATTTTAACTTTTAAGATAGATGTTGCCATAACAGCACTTTAGATTTATTTTCTAAGGGGGAAAATAGCAAGTAAATACAGATATTGGAGTTAAGAGAGTAATTATAACTCTCTGCTGCGACAGATATGCATATCAGCTTGGCGACAAAGCAAAGGTAGAGGAAGTCATGAAGAAGTTCGAAGAAGCTATTAAGAATTTCCCCAAATGCGTGGAGTGTTATGTACTCTATGCTCAGGTAATGTTTCTTTGCATTTTTCTGAAAATGGAAATTTTGTCAATTGTTTTTTATATTATGTTTTTGGATTCTTCTGTGTATTTATTGATGGTGTCAGATACAATTATAAATGTTAAAGTTTGAAGAGGAGACATGGAAGTAAGGGTGTTCGGTAGTTTTTTAATGGAGCATTAGAATAAATCAAAATAATAGAGACAAAAGTAGTGCGAGTATGGTTTGATTGAGGGGGTACACCATTTATAGACTTGGGTGGATATGAATGATAAAGTGAAAGGGATGATAGTTTACTCCTCTTGATAATACCCCAGATCCCAGCCCTCCCTTGTTGTTTACTACCTCCCGTATTCCTTTTAAACTCTTAATGGGCAATATTTTAATTTTTTTTATACTTTTTTACCATTTCTGGCATTACCTTAGATCATTCCACCTTCCCTCCAGGTTCTCTGTGATCAGGGTGAACATGAACGAGCTGACAGTTACTACATCAAAGCCTTAGAAGTGGAACCCGACAATCCCACCACACTTGTCCACCGGGCCCTGCTCATACTTCAGTGGAAAGGAGACCTAGCACAGGCTCGGTCCTACATTACACAGGCTCTTGAAATTGACGAAAAATGTGAGCTGGCATATGAAAATTTGGCTACGATTGAAGTGCAAACGTAAGTTGGATTTTTTTGTTATTTACATTGGCCTATGTAGTGGTTGAGGTGAACCATGGAATAGCTTGGGGGGCTTGGGATGATTATGTCAGGCAGTACTTTTGGAGCATTATTCATGACAGCGAGAGAGCATGTGTGTGCTGATGAGGTCGTAGCTCACACCTCCCAGTCACTACCTTGCCGAAAAGAGAGGCAGTCTGGTATGAAAAAGAAATACGATATTTTATGCATTATGTTATTTTCTGGTTTAGATAAATCTTGTCATTTTAAAGCCTTCATCTTTTGGATTATTTAGGGAGCCTCTTGCAGTGGCACAGTTTATCTCCACACTTGCTTTAAACCTGTATTGTGTATTATTTATTTTTATATTTATTATACTTAACCGCCATCTCCCACGTTAGCAAGGTAGCACAAGGAAACATGAGGAATGGCCCATCCCACCCAAATACACATGTGTGTATATATATCCCCTGGGGATAGGGGAGAAAGAACACCTCCCACGCATTCCCCGTGCGTCGCAGAAGGCAACCAAAATATTGTGTATATTTGTTTAATTCTGCTGGTCATATCCTTGTTTTTTAAAAAGTGACCGAGGATAGATCACCTCCTCCAGCTAAGCTCATTTGGTCAATGCATAACCGGGCATTGTTCCTGGGAACAAGGAAGCAAGACATGCATCTCCTTCATGTCATGATGAAAGCAAGAGTATAAGAGTGATGGGGCCTAGAAATCTTCCCTCTCGTATTGTTACTCTTCCAAAGATGGAAGAGACGGCAGTTAAGAAAGATGTTTTTCCTAAAGGTTGAAGCCTGTTCTTGATGCTGTCACATCGAGGTGGGAAACAGCAGACAGGTATTGAAGAAAAATGAATTGAATCGTAACAGTCAGGAAACATGATGGGAACGAAGCATAATTATGCTGTCATTTTATAGTAGCATACTGCATGCACTCGATCATTATCCAGTAGCATTGTGAGTTTGGTGATGGTATCATTAGTAATAGGTGTATAAATACATAGTGTGATATATCCAAGGCTTGATGTACCGGATCCATTCCTTGAAAATTGGAAGTCAAGTTAATGATGATAAATATAATAGGTAAATAGAATATACAGGCCTTTATGGCCAGTATGATAGCAGCCCTTAGGCCATTAGCCTTAAAATTGTTTGTATTAGTTATGCGTACACATGTTGTCACTTACTTGTCGAGTTATAAAGTTTCTATGATATGTAAAGACAAGGATGACAAGTGTAGGTAAGTAAAGAAGAGCGAGTCATAAGTAGATGCACTCAGGTTTGGCCATATTGCAGTGTGTATCACATCCAGGCATTTTCACGGTTGGTCCAACTTTCAGGTGAATTCCATTGGTCATTTGATAACTTTATCCCATTAAGGTTACCAACTTATTTAGTTTTGTACGTTGTAAGAGTACAGTGTACTCTCATAATGAAATATGATTGAATGACAGAATGTATCTTATTTTTCTTATTTCAGTGGCAACTTGAAGAGAGGTGTGGAACTCTTTGACAAGGCAATTCCACTAGCCAAGACAGAAATGGAAATGGCACATCTCTTCTCCCTTCGAGATGCAGCTGTAGCACAGTTGAAAATTGTCGAGAAGATGGGCATTAATATTCCAAACTTGGGTTCCTTGTAAACAGACCGCGAGAGTGGATGCAACAGCTTTAGTGGTGGAAACCAAGAACTTTAAACTGCGAACATGAATAGTGCGAAGTTCTCAGCATTGCGGTTCCTCTGAGTGGATGTAACCCTTTGTCTCGTCATTTTGATTGAATCCTGAAGTGGATTGAGTGCCGGATTCTCGGATGAATGGGATTAAAATCAAGCGGTGGAATGTTGAAGATATGTCGTACAAGTAAATATGTTATGACGGGGTACTTGCAGGTTATGGCAGTATTGTTGCAGAGCTGTCCCTCAGAGGTGTATCATTCCTGTATTGTAAATATTTCACCTTCCACAGGTATGAAAGTGAATTAAATGAAAAGTGAGTATTTCCTTACACATAGGAGAATCTTGATTCGTGTGCGTGTCTGTGCTTGTTTTGCTCGATACCAACAATGTGCACACACACACACACACACGTATATAGGTGTGCACATGCTCACATCTGTTTTAAGGGGCAGAGGCACTGTAGAATTCAAAATCTGTATTTTGAATTACCTTAATTGATTAGCCACTTCTTTTTACTTTTCTATTTTTAGGCTTGAATAAAGTTGACGATTTTTACTGTATTGACATGAATATGTTGAATTAGGAATTATACAGTATTGAGTGCTTGTATTAGTTTGCTAATTTAATTTGAGTTGCGGAAACTCAAAAAGAGGCAACTTCATAGCGTTTAACAGTCATTGGAAAGAGGACATAATGAGTTGATAGAAAGTGCTGACACGTAGGTGACCACATATTATTGATGGGACTTGATAAATGTTTGAATATATAACTGTAATTTCCACTGATTATTCTTTGTACTCACTTCAACGTGAAGTGATCTTTGTTTTCATGTGTATTGCCCTCATACTCAGGAGTTTTATGCTGTACGGGGAATTGTACCCATCTTTCCGTATCCCATTTTTTCACGTATCACTGATCATTAAACAAGGACTTGTGCACCACAGCACCAATGTACCTTTGCATTGGATAATAAGATTCCATTTTTCTTTTTTCTAATTCATGAGTTATTTTTTTGCTCATTCTGTTGAAAACTTAGGTTTATTTTTTTCAAATTTTATTTTCATTGTAGCCGTTGACCTTTCCACTGAGGGTGCTTTATACAGCATGTATCCCATATCAGTAATTGTGCTTACACTTTGGATGCCTTTTGTGGACTATACCTGTCCCCTGATTGTAGATACCATACAGCAGACTTTATGAAGCAGATGATATAAAAACGCATGCAAATTTGTACTGTATATGTGTATATATATATTCAAATAATAATAATCAGTTGGTATCACATGCACCATTTCCTCCTCATAAGTTGGTACTTGACAAAGACTTCACCTAACACATTTGAATATCAATACAATATACCCTCGGTGTCGCAAGATTAACAACAGCTCTTAAAATCTGTCTATGGTATAGTGTATAGACATGAATAAGGAGTGTTTCAACCAATATAGAAATAGTAAAGAGAGAAGGGGGAAAATAGTATGATATATAAAAAGGGATATCAGCAATTTTGGAAAGATAGCGTGGAGTTTGAAAATGTTTTCGATCACTGAATGGTGTGGCAGTGAGAGACTGGCCAGACGGGGACAAGGGCCAACTGAATCGCTGCTTTCCATATATGAAGTTATATACATTATTCCATGGAAGAAAAGAAAAAAAAATTCAAGTCAATGTGAACTATCATTCACTTGAATTTTAATTGGAAAATTTTGGCTTTAGTTCAATACTTCAGTTATGAAATACCTTGTTAAACTTAAGATTTAAATTATACAATTGCACAAAACTTCATTGAAAGGATGACTGCTCCCAAAAAATGCATCTATGCAAGGATCTGCTTAACCAAGCTCCTCACCACGAAAGTTGAAGGAAAATTAGCAATGATCCCGTGTGTGGGTCAGGTGCCTGCTATACCCCCAATCCACATCAACAGGTTTATCATTGTTGCTGCTGCAATAACCACTTAAGCAACTAACTCCATTTTTTTTTTTTTTGTATTTAAAAGCTGGGTTGCTTCTATTTTTTGCTCCTGCGAAGCATTTTTTCCCCCCACTTTGGCCGTGCTTTTTTGTATGTAGTATTTACTTAATGTGCCCCAGAACCCTATGTATGTGGGGCTCTTGCAGCACTCAGGAAGTT
>JAUUDZ010416344.1:0-14915 GCA_032361705.1 Panulirus versicolor | reverse complement strand
CTCTCTCTCTCTCTCTCTGTATGAGGTTGGTGTAGGCAAAAGGGGGTGGAGTGGGGGGGGGGGATTGATGGTGTTGCAGTGGGTGATGGTGGGTTTATGTATTAGGGTGAGCGTAAAGTTGTTGGGGAGTAGATTTATGTTGCCTTCTAAGTGGAAGTTGCATCCTGGGTGTGAGAGTCGCTGTGGTATGCTGAGCAAGTATTTGTAATGTGGAAGAGAAGGATGTATATAGTTCAGATACGAAGTGACTTATGGGTTTGGGGGAAAGTTGTTTAGCATTTGTCAAATCATTACAATGTGAATATGTTTTGTCCCTGATCTTTGCTGGGTTTGGGGAGATCTGTCGAGTATAGATGACTGAAGTGCGAGGCTGGGGTGAGCATTTTATTTATGTGTGAAGCTGGTGGAAAGGACTAAAATACCTGGGATGGGAAGGGGTTAGGGCTGTTGCATGAGATTGGGTGCTCACCATGTTGACATGGGATCGTACTAAAAGAATTTATGTGTAATTGAATGCTCTTGGTTGTTAAGCAGCCAGTGATAATTTGTGGGTGCTGTTTTGTGTGTGGATTGTAGTTTTGCTTTTTAGAAGGGTAGATGATCAAGCACTGAGGGATAATGTAGTATGGAATCATTAAACTTGTTTTTATGGGATTCAGAGATTTTTATTTGTGATGTGCAAAGCGAATGTCTACTTCGTGTCACGTGTAGATGTCCTTAATGTGATTGGGACACCGATTCCTTTCATGTCTGCCAGAGTAAAGAGCATGACTGGATTTTTGTGGAGATATGTCCATTCTGTTTTAAGCAAGTCAGCGTTCCAACTATGCGACAGAATGCTGCACGAGTGGTGTTGAGTTACTGTGATGTAACTTGTTTCTAAATTGAACATCATTTCTGCAGTCTTTCATATTAATATTTTAAACAAAACACAGTCGGTCACTGCCTGATGATAACTTCACCGCTGTGGACTTTTTCGTCTGTACATGTGCCTTATATGAAATTTGGTAGCACAGAGTATTTTGCAAATTTTTCCTGCTACATTATTAAAAAAATTCCTTGATTCTCCGTTTAAGTCATGAGGATGGTATTTAAAGTGTCCGCTTATAGTCACTAGTAGAAGCTTTGGTTTCACAAGAAATTCGGCTGGAAGTGGCTTGATTGGTGGCAGCTCGGTTGTATGTTATTTTTTTTACCCAAAACTTTGTGAATCAGCGAGTGATCCTATTTTTTACAGATAATTCGTTTATTATAAAAAAAAACAGTCTATTTCACTTGCTGCTATGAAGTTGCATATGTCACTAGCTAATGTATTTGAAATTATTTTAAAACAAAAAGAATGTGTAAAAGCACCGAAAAATATTGATGGTGCCAGTACGATAGTAAAATGGAACATTGTCTCCAAACACTTTTTTTTGTGTTTATGAAGTCATAACTGTATGATATCTGAAAAGGGTTGTGATTCATTGCTCGTTTATATGTAGTTCTATGGTCATAAGCGTGATCTGAATAGTTCGTATAATGTTTGCATAATACCTTATGATTATTTCACTGCCTGAACTTCAAAGGTCTTCAAGTATGTTGTTGCATGTATGTGTAACAGATAATTCTTTTTAAAAGAATACTTTTTTGTGTTAAAAATGGCATTGTCCTAGCATTACACTGTATTTGGACTTTACGTTTGTTTTTTCACCTCTGCATGCAATAACACCTGTTCATGAACTTGATACGTAATCATATGGCAGTTTTCTCACAGGGACTGGAAATTGAATGCTATATTTTTGTTTTGGCTATTTGGTGAGGTCCATGCACGTAACAGTTGAGATTATTGTGTCCAGTTTAGAGATGATAATGGTTTGGCATTCATCCTGTGGGTATAATTGGGTGGAACAACCCTTAAGAGAGAAAACTGTTTTATGTTGTCTACGGGTGTAGCTTCTTGCTACGAAAACTTCATCTCCTGGAGTGAAGATGTGACATCAGTTGCTTACCTGGTAACCAGATTGGCAAGTTATGATATGGGGAGGGAATTTCATGTGGTTTGCACCTGCCTAGCAGCTCTATTTAGCCATTTTCTGCAAAGAATTGTTGGTGGGAGGTAAGTTAAGCATCATGGGTTTATTTGGGAGCAAGCATCCTCGCTTAACATGGCAAAAACTTTGTCTTCATTTATATATATATTTCCCATATGGAATTAATTTGTAGCCATTGGGTCTGACAGAAATGTGTTTAGTTAACATAAATAAAATTTAGATATTTTGTCCAACTAAAAAGGTAAGGGATACGAGTTATAGGCTAATTACATCAATAAGTTAACAAGTAGCAGGTACACCCTTGCTTCGTTTGAGTTGCGAGACATTAGAGGACTTGGCTAAAGAAAAGGTAAATTTTTTTACAAGGTAATCCTTAATTCAGTTGGGTGGCATCAATAAAGTGAAAAAGTGTAGTGTACTCCAGAGGGAATAAATCTTTCAGGCAGTCACCGTTTACGTGCACACCATGTTAAGGAACAATACAGGGCCCAGGTTTAAACAGAAGTAAATTACGGGTTTCAGCCCAACTCCTTAATGTTTTGTCTTATGAATAATCAGTTATGAATTAGAATTGTTTAAGTATGTAACAGTCATGTGTTAAATTTGCCTCGTGTACATTATTCACAAGGTTACAAGTGCCCTTGAAGCTGTGGAACTATTGAAAGTTTCAAGCCAGTCATGCCCTTGACAATTTTATCATCTACGAACTATATTTCAAAAAACTTAATCCTCCAGGAAGATATTGAGCTTAATTGGAAAGATTAAAATATTTGTTGAATTGTTTGGATGTGCAGAATTCTCCATTGTTTCATGTATTTGTTGAACTGTTTGGATGTGAAGAACGGGCAGATTTCTTTCCATTGTTCGAGTTCTTTTATGATTGAAATGTAAATTCGTGAGCCCATGTAACTAGTTGAATATTTTGGATATTGAGGAAAAACATCAGAGATATGTTGGGATGGTTCATTTATTGGTTTTCTCTATGATTATTTTAATGTCGGATTAAGGAATTTTGTTAATTCAAAGTAAATTCATACATACAAGCCTTGTTTTCAGTGTGATATGTAAATATAATTAACTACTTGTAACTTGTAAATATTTGTGACATAATGAGCTTGTGTTTTTTGTAGATATAGAATTAACTTTTTTCTTGTAAATAGAATTTACTCAAACGTTGCTGATTATGTCACAAACAAGTTTTCATCATACTTATGATTTGTTTCAATACTTTGTTAGACATCCACTGAGTTAATGTGACATATATCACCATTCTTTAGTGTGCTAACATTGATTCATGTTAACGTTTTTTTGTTTCTTTTTATTTATAACTGCTGAATATTTAGCCGTCAGCTCATTAATTAGGAATATAGACCACATCTAGTCCTTGCAATACAAGTTGTTATTAGGACCAAGTAAAGTTAATAGTTGATGAATGTTATTTCCATTTTTCACCAACTCTGCAATATGCATGTGTCTTAGTGTACCTCATGTCCTCAGTCTTCGTATTTATAATTCTGTGGAATCTCCTCTTACTGTTCCATGTGGAACATATACGTTTTGTGTCTAAAATTGACAAATGTTATATTGGGATTCTCAAAAGTACCTAGCGATTAGAATTTACCAAGTTTCTGTTTTGCAAATCATAAATGTTTCTTAGGTGCTGTTTTCAAAACCCCTGGAAAAGATTTCAAGTGTTCATGATGCACTGATCTGCTTTGTGAACTTGGTAATGGTTGGAACTATGGGGGCTGCAGTGAGCCATGGGATGGAAGAACTGGCTCGGTTGTAGGTGCGTTTAGGAGCATGTGTATGAATATCTCGGTGCCCATTGGGGTTAAGACGGTAGTATTTTCAGGTCTAGTAGTCCTGACCGTATTGTATGAATGTGTCTTGTATTTTAATGGTAAAGAAAGGAAGAGTGTGGACATACTGGAAATGAAATGCCAGAAGACGATATTTTGTTTGAGGTGGGTTGACTGTGCATGGAATGACTGTGAGAAAGGTGTGGAAGTAACTGCAGTGCGAATGAGAGGCCCAGATGAAGTATGCTGGAATGGTTCAGACATGGGAAATAGATGAACAAAGACTTAAAGACTGACTGACTAAGGAGACCTGTGTCAGAAGTGAAGGGAGCAATGGGTAGGGGTATAAGGGTCCGAGGCTTACAGTTAGGATGAATTGGATTTGACACTACATGGGTTGAGTGGATGGGATGAGGTGCTAACAGTGGGCTGAACTAAGGCATAGGAAGTATTCAAGGCAAACCATGAAGTAACCCGAGTTTCATCGTGAATGGTAGGTTTCGTTACATTACGCCCAGCAGTTAAGAGGATGCAAATAATGAAGCCATTGTTTCACTTGTTCCTGACACTACCTCACTAAGGCCCTGGGGCAGGAGGGTAGTTATATAAAAAGTTCAAAAGCATATAATGCACCCTTTATATTCATTGAAGACGACATATTGGCAGAAGAAAAAAGTCCTGAGTATCTGCTTAACCCATAAATACAGAAAGTCTTTGTACAAACACCCAGGTGCCACGAGCACTCATTTTCAAGGGCTTATTTCTAACTGCAATATTTTGAGGTGTGCACTCCAAAGCATCTCTTGGTCACTGTAGGTACTTTATTACAGAGTGTCAGTGTCCAAAAGTAATTCTAATGTGTAAATATACATGTAAATCTATATAAACGTGTATATATGTGTAAAGAGCAACCATAAATAGTGCAGTGTCATTGATCCAGTGCACTGTTTAATAGTGGTGATAGGGAAGACAAAGCAATTGGTGGTGTCCTGTACTTTGTTAAAACTTACTTAAATCACATGGTAAAAAAAATTGGTAACTATCGAGAATGACAATTTCATTTTTGCAGAAATTAAAGATAAACTTCATACGAAAATAACACTACGACTAGTTTATTGCAGAAATTTGTACTGAACAAGATCCTACCACAGCGGGAGATTTTAACCTATCTGTATCAAACTTGGGGAATCCCTTTCCACCAGCTTCGGACGTGGACTCTACCTAAGTTAGCCTGATAGTGCCATAATCCAGTTAATCAAGAAACCTACTCACAATGACAATACATTACATTTAATTCTAACTGCAAATGAGGATCTCGTTAATAATGTTGAAGTTGGAGAAAAGTCTGGTACAAGTGATCACCAGTAAATTACTTTCGAGTTTACTTTCAAACTGCATGTAATGTTGGTCAACAAGTCGCAAAAACACCCAATTTTAAACTTGTAAATTTTAATGATCTTTGCATTACTCTTGACAGCCAAACCTGGGATGATAAGTTTATTGAAAATGACATGAATGAAACCGAGAATAACTTCAGTGAAGCCTTCAAATAAGTAGATACATATGCCAATATGTAGAAGACCGTCTATTTCTAAAACGAAACTAAGTGTTTGTTGTCTAAGAAAGTAACTCATAAACTCAAAAGGGATCAAAAACCAATATGGCTGAGTAAGTTATGTAAACGTGCGTAGAGAAAGTAAATTATATAACCTAGTAAACATCAATCTGAAGCATATATCGCACTGAAAATAGCAAAAGATACCCAAGAAGTTTCCCAGTTGTATTTGAGGCAAGAAACTCATTATCCAGTCAACTGGTCTATTAATTACAGAAAACGGAATTTTGGTTCTAGACAACGAAGCCATGGCAAAAATCTTCACAACTCTTTCCCCATCTGTTTTTATGATCAAGGACAACCCATGTCCCGAACCCAGTTTCACTAATAAGAGATAGAGTCCTGTAAAAAAGCTGAAGATACACTATCAGTAATAAAAAGAACGAAAATAAAACTGCTGGCCCTCAAGCGTATTATTCGAGGACAGAGCAATAAAAAATGGAATAGCTGACTGCCCTTTTCAGTACGTCACCTCATCGGGGAAAAATTCCAGATGAATGGGAGTTTGCCAATGTTACACCAATATTCAAAAAGGTATGAAGTCGCTGCCCAGAAATTACCATCCAATTAGAACATCTGCAGTCGGAAAACTTGTGGAAACCATCGTTTGATATAACTAAACCATTTAGAGCCCACCACCAAATAAACAATTATCAGCATTGTTTGTAGGAAAATCATTCATGTAAATTGAATGTCTGATGTTTTTAAATGACATTGACAAATGAATGGACTAGGCTCAGTGGCGGCAAATGAATTGTAACATTGAAAACAGCAAAATTATACGTATCTGTAAGAAAACCTAATAGGCATGTTACAGTATGAATTCGGTCGCACTGCAAAAGATAAACGAGCAAAAAGATGGGTATAATCTCCGCTGACTTAAAACCTTTTATTACACTAATCTCTTAGTTTCAAATCCCTTCTACTATGACAAACAGCCTTAACAGGAGGACCCAGGAGTCTATTGCTGTTTGAATTCCTTCGTATAGCTCTGGGTCACCCCCAACAATGGAAATGCCCATTATCTTGAGGGCTAAGCTCTCTCAGCCATATATGTTAGCTTGCTTGTTTCTATATCATTACATTTACACATATTTCTTTCATAATAATGTTGGAACTTGTTCATGATTTTGCATCAGACTGGAGCTACTCTACCCTAACTGTGCCTCTCGACCTGGGCTTCACTTGTTAAATTTAGTACGCCCACAGCCACTGAGGTTAGACTTCAAATCAATTTTTCATACACATCCTGATGCGCATTCCCTCTGAGAACTCCCTCTAAGGGGTGGCCATGGGAAATTGTCAATATAACATACAAGGCTCCTCCATACCACTTACACTTAATGACGTTCCAACATATGAGGCTTCTCCCTACCACTTACACTTAATGATGTTCCAACATACGAGGTTCCTCCCTACCACTTACACTTAACGATGTTCCAACATACTACTTCTACCTAATGTTTTTATCTACATATCATTTACGATTACATATATTTCAAATTGGAAAACAAAATTTGAAATGCATGATTTTTTATCCATATATTCATCCTTTTTCCCAGCATTGAAGGGTTAAAACATTTCATACAAAATGTGAAAAATAAATATTTCGAAATTTCTTTTTAATGAAAGAAATGTTAAAGAACAAAGATTTACTGATAATCAGCTCACTCAATCATCAAAATTAACTACAGTCAATGTGTGCCAGAACTGCATAACATGAAAACAACCTTCAGGTTGAATGTGACCAATTAAATGAATTATATAATTAGCGAACAGATGTACAGGACTTGCCAGTATAATGGCATAGGGAAAGAGAGTTAAAGTTGAATGTTCAGATTTCAGAGGTATAAATCTCTTGAACGTACTATACCTGTAAGTTGCAGCAGAGTGGAGACCGAGAGAACAGTGGCAGGAACAAAGCATCAGATTGGGGTGGAACAAACAAAACCCACATATATGGAATAGCTACTCACAAGGAATATAACAACATTGCCTGTACAAAACCCCAGGCTATGCTGAAGCATATTCGGTGATGAGCAGTGTGTGAGGTTTACAGGATAGAGTGGAGGATATGGTCACACCCAACACATTTGTGGTTTTGCAGGTTGAATCACTTTGAAAGCAAATTGTTGGAAAGGAGTCGGATTCATCAAAAATTTAACCCGCTTACTGTTTACTTGTTCTGGTATGCCGTCCAGGTCTACGTTTGAGAGGAAATATTTTCATTGCCAGAACAGAACAAGTATACAGTCAGGAGTGATTTTATGCCAGTAGAATCATCAATGTAGAAAAAAAAAGATCTTTAACGGAGATGAAACACAGTGGGACACTACTGTTGCTAGGATAAGAACACATCACCAGCAAGTTGCTCAACTGGTAATTTTATATAAAATGAGCAACCTTTTCACTGCACAAATTTCACGAGCATAAACTCAATAACACACAGGACATTTATATAAATTTCATTTCTCAAATTTGTACAACTAGATACATTATTCCATACACGTGCATCTTGGATAATTCATCCTCAGACGATGCTTAAACCAGGGGACACCCTCTCGTTAGACTTGATATCCAACAAAGGTGCCTTTGCCAATACACTCTCCGATGAAGAACCAGCACAGCACTTCAACAGTTACTAGTGTGTTGAGCCAGGCTTCCTATTGGGAGAGATAAGGCATCAATAAAGTCTTCCACAAAAAAAAGGTCTATCAACATGAAATACCACAAATTCACAGGAGCTTTAAAAATGAATTATATACCAATTCAAAAATCTTAATTCTACAGGTGAACTTTCATTGGTGTAGGTATCTACGCCTTTGAATAATGTGTATAATCTCAAAGAGGCACTTGAAGCGAGCTTTGTAATTATGAATAATACTATTCAATGCTTTACATGACTAGAACAATGCATCGTGTGCATTCAATTTGTCAACTGTAATTACACAGGATAAGATTCAAACCTTATGACATACAAATGTCATTTTTTATGACTCAAACCTTACGACACATAAGTGTCATTTATGACAGTATAAAACATATAAATGTCAAAGGTGGGCAGGACAGAGTACCAAAAGGACCTAATTCCTAGAACTCGGTCCATCATGGGGACCACGACTGGGAAAGTTGGTCCTTTTCCCAGTTAGTACCGGACTGGGGAGCAACATTGTACTTTTAATTAATTCCAGACAGTCCAACTTTCTTCAGTTTTTTTCATTCTTTTCTTTTATCTCATTTCAGGTTTTCATTACGATAAACTTAAATTATAACAAACTCCACTCAATACAGTAAGCTTTCATACAGTCATTTTTGAATGATTTTGACGACTTAAAATTATTTGGAGAAAGATCATATCTCATTTTGAAAAGAAGACTCAAAAAGAGACAGACTTAAATCAAACATATTTCAACGCCAGAAGGCGAAGGATAATCTAGTGTCATCAATGCTTCAACCTCATGTCAAGCAACTGGAGTTCCTAGTGGAATACCTGAACCCATTAACCCTTGGCTGTACCTGGACACATAAAGATTTTGAATATAAGGGCCCCAAGGATTAGAAGCTGAAATACAAGTGCTTCCTGCGTCTGCTGAACAAGAACTTACTCTCGACAAGCAACAAGAGCCAAAACAACCTCAAACAACATATCTCCAGATGCCTCTCACATCCAGGACCAGTTCGACTAGTGCAACAACGACAGGGTGGCAATTCAGAAAAGCAAGAAGCAGCCCAGCGACTGTCTGGAGTGCCTCGGGGACAAGAGGTAGGGGACCACATGGTTCAGCTGACTATACAGGAGACCATGACTGGACCGTCTATAGTCACCAAGGCTCTCTTTGAAGAGGTCAGTAAATTTAATTAACACTCTTTCAACTATGCCTAAAAGTCATTGTGTCAGTCAGCTATGATGAAACGTTATGAATTTTTATACCTTTTTAATTAGTTAATCATCTTCTTTGTGGACAACATGTTGCCACTAAACATCATCGACTCTGATATGTGGAAGGACTTCATCAACACCTGTGTTCCTGGTCAACATGTAATGTCTAGGCAGACACCTACCAGGTGTATCGAACAGGTATGTTTGTTAGGGCTATTTAACCTTCGCAGGCATCAAGATTTAGGGTCACAATGACAATAATGATATAATCGTTTGCAAATTCACATTCTAGTTACTCAAATTAAATATATGTTTCAAGTGACAAATATATACCAGAAAACATTAGTATTACTTATTATATCTTTTAATAAACTTTTTGAGGTATGACGAGAAGAGGCAGCACCTGAGGGACGACCTCAACTGTACAGTGGGTCTCTACTAAGGCAGACATTTTGACGTGCCCACAGGTATGCTTAAATTTCAATCAAATTACTTTTACTTCAATTAAAAAAACACCTATAAACAGTTATTTCAATTAATTCATTACAATGTTCTTAAAATATAAATGTAAATTTCAACTGAATAAATTCAAAGTAGTCCATAGTCCATTTCATTTCAGGTCGTCCATGGGGATGACTGGACACTGGATTGGCCAGGAAACCCTCCTCAGGCAGAAGTCAGTCTCGAGGAAGCCCTCCTCAGCCAGAAGTCAGTCTCAAGGAAACCATCATCGGTCAGAAGTCGGTCTCAGCACATAGAAAACTCACCAGACGACACACCTTCGATGTCCTTCAGAAGGAGATGTACAAGGTCCACTTCTATTTTGCCATAGAGTCAAAGGTCTGTAGGACTACTACTGACAATGACAGTAACTTTGTCAAGGCAATTAAGTAAGCAGGTTTCTTCTTAAATTTCACTATTTGCATACTTTTACTTTTCTAATAATTTAAATTTTTCATTTTTAAATTTTTCATTTTTTCCTATAACATTGGATAAAAAACTGTTAACTGCATTTCACTGTGCAGTGTCTTTGGCAAAACGGTCAAGGAGCTGCCTAAGGAGGTCCAGGATATCAAAGTCTTGAAGGGCTCACCATCCTGCAGGAAGATGTAACGGACCGCTTCTGGCAAAGCTACAGAGCTGTGGAACAAGCAGGCAAGAGTTCACAAGCCTCAAACACCAACAAGACCGAGATAGGGACATTGCTGACTGCCCCCTCAAGTTACAAGATGGAGCCTTGTCTACGATGGGGTGTCTCATCTGGTCAACATCTTCCGAGACAGGGAGAAGCTTCATGGACTACACTGGGCATGCAACATTCTTGGGGTACCTTCGTTCTTGTCTAGTAATTTTTTTTATTTTCTTATATTTACTTAACTTTTCTCTTTGTAAATTTATAAATGTCAAAACTTAAGAGTAAAAATACGATATACAAACTAAAAAAATTAGGTACAGGACTAAAATATTCACTTTTTCTTTCAGCTGACATTTGCTTCTTCAGAGTATCTTGAGGTGATGCAAGCGGTCTGTAAGGCACTGGACATCATGCAAGGGGAGGACATAGCCTACATGGGGCACTTCTTCCCACCTTGGCCAACTTTCTCAAAATGTTGAAGGGGCTGAAGGAAAGCACCGATGTCAAGATGTGTCAGCCAATGGTAGTTGCTGTCTGGAACGGCATCAAATGCAGGTTTTGTCCCCTTTTTGAGGACGGATCGGGACCAAGCTGGTGGAAACATTTCTCAGCGAGAGGCCTGTGAAGCCTTTCATCATCAACAAATACTCGTTCCCAAGTCCAGCATTGAAAGATTTGTTCATAGCTTAATACACTTATCCCTTCCAGTGCTGCTACAGACCGGCTCTTCTATCAGGGGAAAGACATCCTCAAGCCAAATAGATCAGGGCTCAGTGACAGCCATTTTGAAATGCTGGTTTTCTTGAAGGGAAAATGAAGTATTACTGTAGTTACCTGTACTAAATACTATTAATTACTATTTGAATCTCTTGTACTGGCGTTTTTAATTAGTTGTTTGTGTTTCATTTCAAAAGTATTTTTCATTTATAATAAATGAAAGGACCGAGGACCGACTTGGTCCTAGTTTCTTTCTTCGGGAAGGACTGAACAGGACTGTCGATTCATTTTGAGTTAAGGACCAGGACAGAGACCATCGGTCCTTTTAGAGGACCAAGTGCTTACTTTTGATAAATGGACATTCACAAACCTCAAACTACCCAGATGCCACCTGCTTAAGGTTACACCAACTGTCCCCAAAGAAATAGCATATAAAAATATATATATCCTATAGACAGGGTTGTATGGAGGAGGGTGGAGGTGTTAGAAACATAGAGGGTGTGTTGAAATGGTTTGGACATTTGGAGAGAAAGAATGAGGAAAGGTCGACAAAGAGGATATACGTGTTGATGGAGGAGGGAATGAGGAGAAGTGGGAGCGATTGGGGCCTGAACATGCTGGAGGGTGAGAGGCGTACAAGGAATAGACTGAACTGGAATGATGCGGTATACTGGGGCCGACATGCTGTTAATGGATAGGGAGTTGTGGTTTCGGTGCATTACATGACAGCTAGAGATTAAGTGTGAAGGAAAGTGGCCTTTTTTGTCTTTTTTTTTCCCGATGCTACCTTGCTGATGCAGGAGGTGACAATGCTGTTTCCTGTGGGGCAAGGTGGTGCCAGGAAGCCAGGAATGGATAAAGGCAAGTATGAATATGTACATTTGTATATATGTATATGGCTGTGTATGTGTATGTTTATGTAAATATATGTTGATACGTATATGTATGAGCATGTATACAGGTGTGTATACAAATAGATGGATCTTTCTTCATCTGTTTTCTGGCGCTACCTTGCTGACACGGGAAACAGCAATCAAGTATAATAATAATAACAACATACCCTAACCTGAGCCAGGTACCCATTTCATTAACCAACCCCTAAGGGTGGCTGAACAGATAATTACAATAATTATGATTACACATTACGTAAAGTGCTGGGAGTTTCACCTCCTCCAAAAAATAATCAGACGTCAGATATGCTGCCACTTTCACCATAATCACATCCAACAACTACACTTTTACAGGCCAGAGAACTATTTCTCTCTGATAATGTCTGTCAGCCTCCAGTCCCACTCACCCACGTACACTTGCGAAATATGACAAATTGTTCTACTCGTATATCCAACATGCAAGTAATCATGCTTACCTTTACGGTCATCTTTTTCCAAGCACCAGTCTGGGCACTCTTAACTATGTTGTTGACTCCCTGAGTGACAGCACCAAACTCGGCAGGTGTCGGAGGAACCAACTCGACTTTGGCATACTTCACGAATGTATTGAACTTGGGTGTGGCTGCGTCCACAGCAGCTACAAAAGAAATTGAGGAACATTTATACATCAGTATAAACTATACATATTTTAACGATCTTTGTAACTACCCTCATTCAGAGAAATTTATGGGAGCCTTATGTTACTTAAATATATGACATTCTTTCCCCACACCTACATATACATAAAGGCAACACAAAATAAATGCCCTATGAACATTAACTAGCAACATATTTGGGTTACAAAAAGATTCCCCTCGACATCTTACAAAATCAATATTCATTCACTTTATATCTCACTTGGGTGGTCTTACACCCTCTAAACAGAAATATTCTAACAAAACCTGCAACCCACAATACAGAGCACTTGGAACAATCCCTTGCTGCCGAGCACCATGAACACCGAACAATAAGACTAAGATCCTCCCAATAAAGTCCCGCCTCAACATGCTCGACACCCAATTACGTGCAACAGCTCTAGACCCATACCACGCTATGACGAAACACCAACCCCAAGCAGATATAAAATACTGACGACTTACACCGACGTAATACATGTGTAATCATAATCTCACCTCCTGATTATATTATAATCATCATTGATCTTCATTTGTCAGTTATTGTATTAATAAAGAGTGAAATGAGATTGATGGCCCAAAACAGTTATTTCTCGTTTAATGATCAGTTACGTCAAGGTTTCTCAAGTACCTACGAAGAAAAGTCAAATAAATCAAGAATTAATCATCTCAGCAATCAATTATATATAAATAATAAGAGCGCGTCAAGATCAGTAGCAACCACTCGTCTCATTACAAACAAATGGAGGCCATTTGTGTTCCTCAAGACAGAAACAGAGTCTACCAATAAGGTGTTTGTTCGATTCAATCCATCTGTAAGCAAATGCTTCTCCGAGAAAGTTTGTTAAGTCAACAGAACCTCAGAAAACCTGAACAACCCCAGATTTACCATAAATCTTACTACGTCAAAAAAGTTTCCTCGATCCCTTTCTTCATGTGATGTAGTAACATGGTCCAATGTGTTCTGCGACTGCAATCTGTATCAAAAGACACAGTGCCACACACCTTATAGATGAAGACCAGGAACATCATTTCCTAAAAACATTAAAAAAAATAATACCAGCCGCTTCACGATGCTAAACAACCTCACGTTTTCACTGATCTTCGTTCACCCTATATATAGTTTTCTTCGACATTCACAGGCTTCAGAAAAATTAGATTATCTGGCCTAGATCTGCCCCGAATTAATGACTTTCTGGGCTAAAGCCGAGACTGATTTGGTTCGGGTGCCGACCAACCAGAGCCTGGGGACACATGGGGTACTTAGCACACCAACTCCATTACTGAGATCCAATGCCTTTTGCAATGACATTTAGACATTTATATTAATATATTATAATGATATCATCAGCATGAGATACAGGCAATAAGGGTTAATTTGTTATATCTAATTATATAACACTGTCTTGCCACAAGAGGAGCTAGAGGCCCGCCATATTACTCCATATATTGACTCTAATTCGCCATTATTGGGACTATTTTCTGCCCTGGGGTCAAGCCTAATGTGTGGCGCACCTGTGGCATCCCAAAGGGGGAACTTACCCTTGGCCAAGACGGGGATTCTGGCCACAAGTTTGCTCATGGTGGTAGATGATGGCGAGGAAGGAGACGATGCTGGCCAGCCGGTCGACCTCACTGCGCCGGCGCAGACTACGTTCCAATACTCCTATCTCCACCACTTATACTTAATATTTATGTCTAGATTACTCTTACTAGCAAGCTAAATATATTTTTAGTTATTAAAAAATATATAGAAAATTTTATTAGTGGAGATAATTGAATTATGAATTGATATTTGATTGTTTATTGTCCATCAGCTGATGGACTTAAACTCCTGGTCTAACACAGACTTCTTAAGGGATTTGTTTACAAACAGAGCTCATGGCGGCTGGGGTAAAGCTACCTTATTTATGTATATCTTGCCTGACGCCGTGCAAGGCTCTTTTCAAGAAAACGGAAGGCGACTTCATCAAACTCCTGGAATGCGTAAGACTTGAGAAGCTGTTTCCTTTTTAGTACATAAAAATATATATTAATCCATTTTCTAGTATACTTAGTCGCTGTTTCCCACGTGAGCAAGGTAGCGCAAGGGAACAGACGAAAGAATGGCCCAACCCACCCACATACACATGTATATACATACACGTCCACACACGCAAATATACATAC
>JAUUDZ010416343.1:0-40343 GCA_032361705.1 Panulirus versicolor | reverse complement strand
TACCAAGTATCATTCCACCCAAACTAATGCAACAAGTATCATAGCACACAAAGTAATGCACCACTCATCATGCCACCCACATTAAAGCACAAAGTATCATGCCACCCACACTAATGCACCGAGTATCATGCCACCAAAGCTAGTTCTCCAAGTAGCATGCAGCCCACACTAATTCGTCAAGTATCATGCCACTCACACTGATGCACCAAGGATCATGCATCACACTAATGCACCAAGTATGATGCAACCCACACTAATGCACAAAGTATCATGCCACCCACACTAAAACAACTAGTATCATGCTACCCAAACTAATGCAACAAGCATGATGGCACCCAAAAAAATGCACTATGTGTCAAGCCACCGACATTAAAGAACAAAGTATTATGTAACCTACACTAATACACCAAGTGTCATGCCATTCACACTAATGCATCAAATATCACACTACACACATAATGCACCAAGCATTATGCCACCCACAATGCACCAAGTATCATTTCACACACACTAATGAACAAAGAATTATGCCCACACTAACGCACCAAGAATCATGGTGCCCTTACTAATGCACCAACTATAATGCTACCTACACTAATGCACCAAGTATTATACCGCCTACACTTGGGAACCAAGTATCATGCGACCCAAAGTAATGCACAAAGTATCATGGCAACCACACAAATGCACCAAGGACCATGCCACCCACACTAATGCAACAGGTATCATGCCACCCACACTAATGCACCAAGAAAAATGGCACCCGAGCTAATGCACCAAGTAGTATGCCTACCACACTAATGCACCAAGAATTATGGCATCAACACCAAAGCACCAAGTATCACACCATCAACAGTACTGCACCAAGTATCAAGCCAACCAAGCTAATGCAACAGGTATCATGCCGCCCACACTAATGCACCAAATATCATGCCACCCAAACTAATCCACCAAGTATGATGACACCCACAATAAGGCACCACTTATCACGACACCTACACTAATACTCCAAGTAATATGCCACCCACACTAATGCAACAAGAACCATGGCACCCACAGTAATGCACCAAGTATTATGCCACCCACACTAATGCACCAAGTATCATGCCACCCTCCCAAATGTACCAGGTATCATAACACCCAAGCTAAATTACCAAGTATCATTCCACCCAAACAAATGCAACAAGTATCATGCCGCCAACAGTAATGCACCAAGCATCAAGCTACCCAAACTAAAGCACAAAGTATTATGCTACCCACACTAATGCAAAAAGTATTACGGCACCACACTAATGCACCAAGTATCAAGCAACCCACACTAATGCACCAAGTATCATGCTGCCTAAGCAAATTCACCAGATAGTATGCCGCCAACATTAATCCATAAAGTATCATGCCACCCACAGTGATGGAACAAGTATCATGATACCCAAGCTAATGCACCAAGTATTACGGCACCAAAGAAACTAAAACACCAAGTACCGTGTCACACATATTAATGCACCAATTATTATGCCACCCACACTAATGCACCAAGTATCATTCTACGCACACTAATGCACCAAGTATCATACCACCCAAACTAATGCACCAAAAACCATGCTACCCACACGAATGTACCAAGTGTCATGCCACCCACTAATGCAACAAGTATCATGACACCCACACTAACGCACCAAGTATCTAAGTAGCCCAAACTAATGCACCAAGTATCATTTCACACACATTAATGCATAAAGAAATATGCCCAAACTAACGCACCAAGAATTATGGTACCCTTACTAATGCACCAACTATCATGCTACCCACACTAATGCACCAAGTATTATGCCGCCTTCACTAGGGAACCAAGTATCGTGCCACCCAAAGTAATGCATAAAGTATAATGGCAACCACACTAATGCACCATGAACCATGCCACCCACAATAATGCAACAAGTATCATGCCACCCACACTAATGCACCAAGTAAAATGGCACCCGAGCTAATGCACCAAGTATCATGTCAACCACACTAATGCACCAAGTATAATAGCATCAACACCAAAGCACCAAGTATCATGACATCCACAGTCCTGCACCAAGTATCATGCCAACCAAGCTAATGCAGCAGGTAACATGCCGCCCACACTAATGCACCAAGTATCATGCCACCCAAACTAAAGCTCCAAGTATGTTGACACCCACAATAAGGCACCAATTATCATGACACCTACACTAATACTCCAAGTAATATGCCACTCACACTAATGCAGCAAGAACCATGGCACCCACAGTAATGCACCAAGTATCATGCCACCCACACTAATACACCAAGTAAATTGTACCGATACTAATGCAACAAGTATCATGGCACCAACATTAATGCACGAAGTATCATGCCACCCACACTTATGAAACAACTATCAGTCCAAGCAAACTAATGCACCAAGAATCATGCCACCCAAGAAAATTCACCAAATATCAAGCCACTCACACCAATGCACCAAGTATCATGCCTCCCACACCAATGCACTAAGTATCATGCTGCCAACAAATGCACTAAGTATCATGGCACCTTCACTAATGTACCAAGTATCATTCCACCCACACTAATGCACCAAGTGTAATGTCATCCACACTACTGGACGAAGAATAATGCCACCCACACTAATGCACCAAGTATCATGCCACCCACAATAATGCATCAAGTATCATGCCACCTACATTAATGTACAATGTATCATGACACCCAAACTAATGCACCAAGTATCATGTCACCCAAAATAATGAACCAACTACCATACCTTCCACACTAATGCACCAAGTATTATACCATCCAAGCTAATGCACCAAGTATCATACCACCCACAGTAATGCAACCAAGTATCATGCCCCCACACTAATGCACCAAGTATCATGCCACCCACACTAATAGAGCAAGTATCATGAAGCCTAAACTAATGCACCAAGTATCATGCCACCCACACTGATGCTCAAAGTATCATGCCCACACTAATGCACAAAATATCATGCCACCCTTAATAATGCACAAAGTATCATGCCTATCTCACTAATGCACCAAGTATTATGCCACCCATAATAATGCACCAAGTATCATACCACCCAAACTGATGTACCAAGTGTTATGCCGCCCTCACTAATGCACCAAGTATGATGCCACCCACACTAATGCACCAAGAATCATGCCACTCACACTAATGCACAAAGTATCATGTCATCCAAACTCATGCACCAAGTATCAGGGCACCCACAAAAATGGCTTAAGTACAATGCCACCCACACTAATGCACCAAGTACTACACCACACACACTAATGCACCAAGTACTACACCACACACACTAATGCACCAAGTATCGTTTCACCCACACTTTTGGACCAAGTATCATGCCACCCAAACTAGTGCACCATGTATCATCCTACCCACACTAAGGCACCAAGTATCATCCACCCTAACTAATGCACCAAGAAGAATGGTACCCACACTAATGCACCACGTGCCATGCCACCCAGACTAATTCACAAAGTTTTATGCCACCCAAACTAAAGCACCAAGTATGATGGCACCCACACTAATGCACCAAGTATAATGCCACCCGCACTAGTGCACCATGTATCATGCGACCCACAGTAATGCACCAAGTATCATCCACCCAAACTAATATACCAAGTATCATGGCACCCACACTGATGCACCACGTATCATGCTACCCACACTAATGCACCAAGTATCATGCCACCCGCTTTAATGCATTAGTGTGGATGGTATGATAATTGGTGCATTATTGTGGGTGGCATAATAATTGGTGCATTAGTGTAGGTGGCATAGTACTTGGTGCATTAGTGTGGGTGCCGTGATACACTATGTATTAGTTTGGGTGGCATGATATTTGATGCATTAGTTTGGGTGCTATGATATTTGGTGTTTTAGTGTGTTTGGCATGATACTTAGTGCATTAGTGTTGGAGGTATAATAGTTGGTCCATTAATGTGGGTGGCATAACGCTTGGTGTATCAGTGTGGGTGGCATGGTACTTAGTGCATTAGAGTGGGTGGTGATGATACTTGGTACATTAGCGTGGGTAGCATGTCACTTGGTGCATTAGTGTGGGTAGCATAATACTTGGGGCATTGGTGTGGGTGTCATGATACTTAGTGCATTAGTGCGGATGAAGTGACATTTGATACATTAATGTAGGTTGCTAGATACTTGTTGAATTAATGTGGTTGGGTTGACATTTGTTGCACAACCTTAGGTGGCATGATTCTTGGTGCATTAGTGAGGGTATCATGACACTTGGTGCAGAGTGTGGGTGGCATGATTCTTTTTGTAGTAGTGTGAGTGGCATGATACCTGGTGCATTAGTTCGGTACCATGATTCTTGTTGCATTAGTGTGGGTGCCATGATATTTGGTGCATTAGTATGGATGGTATGATAATTGGTGCACTTGTGTGGGTGGCATGGTACATGGTGCATTAGTTTGGGTAGCATGATACTTGGTGCTTTAGTGTCTGTGGTATGATACTTGGCACTTTAGTAAGGGCGGTATGATATTTGGTGCATTATTTTGTGCTATGATCCTTGATGCATTAGTGTGGGCGGTATGATACATGGTGCATTAGCTTGGGTACCATGATGCTTGGTGCTGTAGTTTGGATGGCATGATACTTGGTGCATTAGTGCGGATGCCACAATCCTTCGTGCATTAGTGTGGGTAGAGTGATACATGGTGCCTTTGTGTGGGTGCAATGATACTTGGTGTATTTGTGTGGGTGGCATGATAGTAGTTGCATTAGTGGGGTTGGCATGACAATTTGTGCATTATTATGGGTGGCGTGATACTTGGTGCATTAGTGTGGGCATGATACTTCGTGCAGTAGTACGGGTGGAATGATACTTGGTGCATTAGTGTGGGTGCGATGATACTTGGTGTATTTGTGTGGGTGGCAGGATAATTGTTGCATTAGTGGGGTTGGCATGATAATTTGTGTATTAGTAAGGGTGGCATGATACTTGGTGCATTAGTGTGGGTGGTTTGATATTTGGTGAATTATCTTGGGTGGCATGATACCAGGTGCATTAGTTTGCTTGGACTGATAGTTGTTGCATAAGTGTGGGTGGCATGATACTTCCTTGATTAGTGATGGTGGCATGATACTTGTTGTATTATTGTCGGTACAATGATACTTGGTGCACTAGTGTGGGTGACATGATACTTGGTGCATTAGTAAGAGTTGCATGATTCTTGGTGTATTAGTGTGGGTGGCATATTATTTGGTGCATTAGTATGGTTTGCATGATGCTTTGTGCATTAGTAAGGATAGCATGCTACTTGTTACATTAGTGTGGGCATGATACTTTGTGAATTAGTGTGGGTGGCATGATACTTGGTCCATTACTTTTGGCGGCATGATAATTTGTGCATTAATGTGGGTGGCATTATACTTGGTGCATTACTGTGGATGGCTGGGTAACTGGTGCATTAGTGTGGGTGGTATGATACTTGGTGCATTATTGTGGGCGGCATATTTGGTGTATTGGTGTTGGTGGCATGGTACTTTGTGCCAATGTGTTTGGGTGCCCTGATACTAGATGCATTAGTTTGGGTGGCACGATATTGGTGCATTAGTTTGGGTGTCATGATACTTGGTGTATTAGTGTTGGTAACATGATAATTGTTGCATTAGCGTTGGAGGTATGATACTTTGTGCATTAGTGTGGGTTGCATTATACTTGGTGCATTAGTGTGGGTGGCATGATACTAAGTGCATTAGTGTGGTTGGCATGATACTTTTTGAATTAGTAATGGTGGCATGATACTTGGTGCATTAGTGTGGGCATGATACTTTGTGCATTAGTGTGGGTGGCATGAGACTTGGTGCATTAGTGTGGGTGGCATGATACTTGGTGCATTAGTGTGGGTGGCATGAGACTTGGTGCATTAGTGTGGGTGGCATGATACTTGCTGCATTAGTGTGTGTGGTATGATACCTGGGACATTAGTATGTTTGGCATAATACTTGGTGAATTATTCTGGGTGGCATGGTACTTGGCGCATTAGTGTGGGTGGCATAATAATTGGTGCATTAGTGTGGGTGGCATGGTTCTTGGTACATTAGCGTGGATGGCATGATACTTGGTGCATTGGTGTGGGTGGCCGGATACTTGGTGCATTAGTGTGGGTGCCATTCTAGTTTGTGCATTAGTGTGTGTGCCATGATATTAGTGTGTGTGCCATAATACCTGATGCATTAGTGTGGATGGTATAATACTTGATGCATTTGTGTGGGTGCCATCATACTTGGTGCCTTAATGTGGGGGGCATGATACTTGGCACATTATTATGGGCGGCATGATACTTGTTGCGTTATTGTGGGTAGCATGATCCTTGATGCATTAGTGTGAACGGCATGATACTTGATGCATTAGCTTGGGTAGCATGATACTCGGTGCAGTAGTGTGGGTGGCACGATACTTGGTGCATTAGTGTGGATGCCAAAATACTCTGTGCATTGTTGTGGGTGGCATAATACTTGGTGCATTAGTATGGGTGCAATGATATTTGGTATATTAGTGTGGGTGGTATGATACTTGGTGCATTAGTGTATGTGGGATGATACTTGATGCATTAGTGTGTGTTGCATAATACTTGCTGCTTTTTTGTGGGTGCGATGATACTTGGCAAATTCATGTGGGTGGCATGATACTTGGTGCATTAGTGCTGTCGGCATAATACTTGGTGCATTAGTGTGGGTAGCATAATACTTGGTACATTAGTGTGGGCGGCATAATACTTGGTGCATTATTAACGGTGACATGATACTTGATGCATTACTGATGACGGTATGATACTTGATGAATTAGTGTGTTTGGCATGATACATAGTGTATTAGTCTGATTGGCATGATACTTGGTGCATTAGTGTGGGTAGCATGATACTTGGTGCATTAGTTTGGGTATCATGGTAATTGGTGCATCAGTGTGGGTGGCATGATACTTGGTGCATTTGTGTGAGTGGCATGATACTTGATATATTAGTGTGGTTGTTATGTTACTTGATGCATTAGTGTAGGTGGCATAATACTTGGTGCATTAGTGTGGTTAGCATGGTACGTGGTGCATCAGTGTGGGTGCCGTGATATTTAGTGAATTAGTTTGGGCGGATGATAATTGCAGCATTAATGTGGGTGCCATGATACCTGGTGCATTAGAGAGGGTGGCATGATACTTGATGCATTAGTGTGGTTACCATCATACTTGGTGCATTAGTTTGGGTGGCATGATTTTTGTGCATTAGCTTGGGTGTCATGATACTTGGTGTAATAGTGTGAGTAGCATGATACTTGGTGTAATAGTGTGGGTAGCATGATACTTGGTGTATTAGTCTGGAGGTATGATACATGGTCCCTTAGTGTGGGTGGCATGATGCTTGGTGTATCAGTGTGGGTGGCATGGTACTTGGTGCATTAGTGTGGGTGGGATGATACTTGGTGCATTAGTGTGGGTAGCATGATACTTTGTGCATCAGTAAAGGTAGCATGATACATGGTGCATTAGGGTGGGGATGATACTTTGTGCATTAATGTGGGTTGCATGATACTTGCATTATTTTGGGCGGCATGATACTTTGTGCATTAGTGTGGGTTCCATGATACTTGGTGTATTAGCGTATGTGGCATGATACATGGTGCATTAGAGCAGGTGGCATGATACTTGGTGCATTAGTGTGGGTGCCATCATACTTGCTGCATTAGTTTGGGTGGCATAAAACTTTGTGAATTAGTCTTGGTGGCACGGTACGTGGTACATTAGTTTGGGTGCCATTCTACTTGGTGCATTAGTTTGACTGGATGATACTTGGTGCATTAGTGTGGGTGGCATGATACATGGTGCATTAGTGTGGTTGGCATGATCCTTGGTGAATCAGTGCGGGTGGAATGATACTTGGTGCATTAATGTGGGTGGTGTATTTCTTTTTGCATTAGTGTGGGTGGCATGGTACTTGAGGCATTTTTGTTGGTGCCATGATACTTGGGGCATTAGTTTGGATAGCATGATACTTTTTGAATTGATATGAGGGCATGATTCTTTTTGCATTAGTGTGGGTGGCATGATACTTGGTGCATAGTTTGGGTGGCATAATACTTGGTGCATTAGTTTGGGTGGCATGAAACTTGGGACATTAGTAAGGGTGGCATAATACTTGGTGCATTAGTGAGGTAGGCATGGTACTTTGTGCATTAGTAAGGGTGACATGATATTTGATGCATTAGTATGGGCATGATACTTTGAGCATTAGTGTGGGTGGCATGATACTTGGTGCATTAGTTTGGGCGTTATGATACTTTCTGCATTGTTGTAGGTGGCATGATACTTGGTGTATTAATGTGGATGGCATGATACTTGGTGCATTAGTGTGGTAGTATGATACCTGGTGCAATAGTTTGGGTGGCATGATACATGGTGCATTATTGTGGGTGGCATGATACTTGGTGCATTAGTGTGGGTGGCATGATACTTGGTGCAGTAGTGTGGATGGCATGATACATGGTACATTAGTGTGGGTGGAATAATACTCGGTACATTAGTGTAGGTGAGACCATACTTGGTGTGTAAGTGTTGGTGGCATGATACTTGGTGCATTAGTGTGGGTGGCATGATACTAGGTGATTAGTGTGGGTGGGTTGACATTTGGTGAATTATATTGGAGGGCATGATACTTGGTGCATTAGTTTGCTTGGACTAAAAGTTGTTGCATAAGTGTGGGTGGCATGATACTTCATGCATTACTGATGGTGGCATGATACTTGTTGCATTAGTGTCAGTACAATGAGACTTGGGGCATTAGTGTGGGTGGCATGATAGTTGGTGCTCTAGTAAGAGTTGCATGATACTTGGTGCATTAGTGTGGATGGCATGATACTTGGTGCATTAGTGTGTTTGCATAATACTTTGTGCATTAGTAAGGGTGGCATGATACTTGTTACACTAGTGTGAGCATGATACTTTGTGCATTATTGTGGGTAGCATGATACTTGTTCCATTATTTTTGGCGGCATGATACTTTGTGCATTAGTGTGGGTAGCATGATACTTGGTCCATTATTTTGGGTGGCATGATACTTTGTGCATTAGTGCGGGTGGCATTATACTTATGCATTACTGTGGATGGCGTGATACTTGGTGCTTTAGTGTGGATGGTATGATATTTGGTGCATTATTGTGGGTGGCATAATATTTGGTGCATTAGTTTGGGTGTCATGATACTTGGTGTATTAGTGTGGATAGCATGACACTTTTTGTATTAGTGTGGATGGGATGATACTTGATGCATTGATGTGGGTAGCATGATACTTGGTGCATTAGTGTGGCTTGCATGATACTTGGCGCATTAGTGTGGTTGGCATGATACTTTGTGCATTAGTAAGGTTGGCATGATACATGGTGCATTATTGTGGGCATGATACTTTGTGCATTACTGTGGGTGGCATGATATGTGGTGCATTATTTTGCGCGGCATGATACTTTGTGCACCAGTGTGGGTTCCATGATACTTGTTGCATTAGCGTGGGTGGCATGATACTTGATGCATTATGGTGAGTGGCATGATACTTAGTGCATTAGTGTTGTTAGCATGATACTTTTTGCAATAGAAAAGTGGAATGATATTTGGTGCATTAGTGTGGGCATGATACTTTAGTGTGGGTGGCATGACACTTGATGCATTAGTGTAGGTGGCATGATACGTGCTGCATTACTCTGCGTGGTATGATACTTGGTACATTAGTATGGTTGACATAATACTTGGTGAATTAGTGAGGGTGGCATGGTACTTAGTACACTGATATGGGTGGCATGATAAGTGGTGCATTAGTGTGGATGGTATGATACTTGGTGCATTAGTGTAGGTGGCATAATATTTGGTGCATTATCATGGGTGTCATAATACTTGTTGCATTAGTGTGGGTGGAATGATAATAGGTACAATAGTGTGGGTGGCATGATACTTGGTGCTTTACCGCGGGTGGCTTGATATTTGTTGCATTAGTGTGGGTGGCATGATACTTAGTACATTAGTGTGGGTGATATTCTACTTTTTGCATTAGTATGGGTGGCATAATACCTGATGCATTAGTGTGGGTGGTATGATACTTGGTGCATTTGTGTGGGTGCCATCATAGTTGTTACATTAGTTTGGGTGGCTTGATACTTGGTGCATTAGCTCGGGCAGCGTGATACTCGGTGCAGGAGTGTGGGTGGCATGATACTTGGTGCATTAGTGTGGATGCCATCATACTTTACGCATTAGTATGGGTGGCAAGATACTTGGTGCATTAGTGTGGGTGCGATGATACTTGGTGCATTAGTGTGGGTGGTATGATACTTGGTGCTTTAGTGTGGGTGTCATGGTATTTGGAGCATTAGTGAGGGTGTCATGGTACTCGGTGCATCAGTGTGTGTGGGATGATACTTTGTGCATTAGTGTGGGTAGCATAAAACTTGGTGCATTAGTGTGGGTGCGATGATATTTGGTGCATTAGTGTGGCCGGCATGATACTTGGTGCATTAGTGTGGGCGGCATGATACTTGTTGCATTAGTGTGGGTAGGATAATACTTGGTACATTAGTGTGGGCGGCTTAATACTTGGTGCATTAGTTTGGGTGGCATGATACTTGGTGCATTAGTGATGACGGCATGAAACTTGGTGTGTTAGTGTGTTTGGCATGATACTTAGCGCATTCGTCTGATCGGCATGATACTTGGTTCATTAGTGTGGGTTGCATGATACTTTGCATTTGTTTGATCAGTATGATTCTTGGTGCTTTATGTAGGTGGCATGATACTTGGTGCTTTAGTTTGGGTACCATGGTACTTGGTGCATTAGTGTGGGTGGCACGATACTTGGCGCATTTGTGTGAGTGGCATGGTACTTGTTATAATAGTTTGGGTGTTATGATACTTGATGCATTAAAGTGGGTGGCATAATACTTGGTATATTAGTGTGGTTATCATGTTACGTGGTGCATCAGTGTGGGTCCCATGATATTTGGTGTATTAGTTTGGGTGGATGATGCTTGGTGCATTATTGTGTGTGGCATGATATATAGTGCATTAGAGTGGGTGGCATGATATTTGGTGCCTTAGTGAGGGTGCCATCATACTTGGTGGATTAGTCTGGCATAATACTTTTTGAATTAGTCTGGGTGGCATGGCACGTGGTGCATTAGTGTGGGTGCCATTCTACTCGGTGCATAGTTTGGGAGTATGATACTTGGTGCATTAGTATGGGTGGCATGATACTTGGTGCATTAGTGTGGTTGGCGTGATACTTGATGCATCAGTGTGTGGGAAATGAGACTTGGTGCATTGGTGTGGGCGGTGTAATACATGGTGCATTAGTGTGGGTGGCATGGTACTTGAGGCATTCTTGTGGATGCCATTATACTTGGTGCAATAATTTAGATGGCATGATACTTTGTGCATTAGTGCGAGTGGCATGATTCTTCGCACATTAGTGTGGGTGGCATGATACTTAGTGGATTAGTGTGGGTGGAATAATACTTGGTGCATTAGTTTGGGTGGCATAATACTTGGTGCATTGATATGGGTGGCTTAATACTTGGTGCATTAGTGAGGTAGGCACGATACTTTGTGTATTAGTAAGGACTTGGTGCATCAGCTTGGGTGGCATGATACTTGGTGCATTACCGTGGGTGCCATGACACTTGTTGCATTGGCACGATACTTTGAGCAATAGTGTGGTTGGCATGATACTTGGTGCGTTAGTCTGGGCGTGATACTTTGTGCATTAGTGTGGGTAGCATGAAACTTGGTGCAATAGTTTGGGCGGCACGATACTTGGTGCCTTAATGCGGGTGACATGATACTTAGTGCATTAGTGTGTGTGGCATGATATTTGGTGCATTAGTGTGGGTGGTACGATACTTGGTGCATTAGTGTGGGTGGCATGATGCTTGATGCATTAGTGTGGGTGGCATGGTACTTGGTACATTATTGTGGGTGCCATTATACTTAGTGCATTAGTTTGGTTGAGGTGATAATTTGTGCATTAGTTTAGTTGAGATGATAATTGTTGCATTAGTGTGGGTTGCATGATACTTGGTGCAGTAGTGTGGATGGCATGATTCTTGGTGCATTAGTGTGAGTGGAATGTTACTAGTTATATTTGTGTGAGTGACATGATACTTGGTGTATTAGTGTTGGCTGTATGATACTTGGTGCATTAGTGTGGGTGGCATGATACTTGGTGCATTAATGTGGGTGGCTTGACATTTGTTGCATTAGATTGGGTGATGTGATACTTGTTGCATTAGGGTGAATGGTAAGATACATGGTGCATTAGTGAAGACGGCATTATATTTGGTGCATTATTTTAGGTGGCATGATATTTGGTGATTTAGTTTGGTTGGCACGTTAGTTGTTGCATAAGTGTGATTGGCATGATAATTTTTGCATTAGTGTGGGTGGCATGATACTTGGTGCATTATTGTTGGTGCGATGAAATTTGGTGCATTACTGTGGGTGGTATGATAGTTGGTGTATTAGTGTGGGTTGCAATATACTTGGTGCATTAGAGTGCGTGGCATAATACCTAGTGCATTAGTGTGGATGGCATGATACTTGGTACATTAGTGTGGTTGGCATGATAGTTTCTGCATTAGTAAGGGTGGCATGATACTTGGTGCATTACTGTGGGTGGTATGATACTTGGTGCATTAGTTTGGGCATGATACTTTTTGCACTATTTTAAGCGGCATGATACTTGGTGCATTAGTGTGGTTGGCATGATACTTTGTGCATTAGTGTGGGTGGTATGCTACATGGTGCATTAATATGGGTGGCATAATACTTGGTGAATTAGTGAGGGTGGCATGATACTTGCCGCATTAGTGTGGGTGGAATGATACTTGGTGCATTACTATGGGTGGTATGATAATTGGTGCATTAGTGTGGGTCTCATAATACTTGGTGCATTAATGTGGGTGCCATGGTACTTGGTGCATTAGTTTGGGTGCCGTGATAATTGGTGCATTTGCGTGGGTGTCATGATACTTGGTGCATTAGTGTGAGTAACATAATACTTGGTGCATTATTGAGGGTGTCATGATACTTAGTGCATTAGTGGGGATGGAATGATGCTAAGTACATTAGTGTAGGTGACATGACACATGGTGCTTTAGTGTGGTTGGCTTGATAGTTGGTGCATTATCTTGTGTGGCATGATACTTGGTGAATTAGTGTGGGTCTTATAGTACTTGGTGCTTTAGTGTGGGTGGCATTATACTTGGTGTATTTGTGTGGGTGGCATGATACTTTGGTCATAAGCGTGGATGTCATTTTAGTTTTTGCATTAGTGCGGGTGGCATGGTACTTGGTGCATTAGTGTGGGTGGTATTATACTTGGTGCATTTGTGTGGGTGCCATCATATTTGGTGCATTAGTTTCGGTGGCTTGATGCTTGGTGCCTTAGTGTGGGTGGCATGATGCTTGGTGCATTAGTGTGGTTGGTATGATACTTGGTGCATTAGTGTGGGTGGCATGATTCTTGATGCATTAATGTGGGCTGCATGATACTTGGTGCATTAGGATGAGTAGCATGATAATTGGTTCAGTAGTTTCCGTGCCATAATACTTTTTGCATTAGAGTGGGTAGCATGATACTTGGTCAATTAGTGTGGGTGCAATGATACTTGGTGTATTTTTTTGAGGGTGGCATGATAGTTTTTGCATTAGTGTGGGTTGCATGATACCTGGTGCATTAGTGTGGGTAGCATGATACTTGGTGCATGACAACGGGTCGCATGATACTTTGAGCATTAGCGTGGTTTCAATGATATTATGTGCATTTGTAAGGATGCCATGATACTTGGTGCATTAGTGTGGGCATGATGCTTTATGTATTAGTGTGGGTGGTATGATACTTAGTGCATTATTTTGGGCTGCAGGATACTTTGTGCATTAGTGTGGGTGGCATTATACTTGGTGCATTAGTGTGGATGGCATAATACTTGGTAAATCATTGTGTGTGGCATGGTACTTGGTTCATTTGTGTGGTTGGCATGATACTTTGTGCATTAGTGTGCGTGGCATGATACTTGGTCCATTATTTTGGGCGACATGATACTTTGTTTATTAGTGTGGGTGACATTATACTTGGTGCATTACTGTGGATGTCGTGATACTTGGTGCATTAGTGTGGATGCTATGATACTCGGTGCATTATTGTGGGTGCCGTGATACTTGGTGCATTAGTGTGAGCATGATACTTTGAGCATTAGTGAGGGTGGCATGATTTTGTACATTAGTTTGCGCGTCATGATACTTGGTGCATTTGTGTATGTGGCACGATACTTGGTGCATTAGTGTGGGTGGTGTGATACTTGGTGCATTAGTGTAGGTCTTATGATACCTAGTGCATTAGTTTGGATGGCATAATACTTAGTGCATTATTGTGGGTGGCATGGTCCTTGGTGCATTATTTTGGTTGCCATGATACTTGGTGCATTAGTTTGGGTGGCATGATACTTGGTGCATTAGCTTACGAGGGTTTATACTTGTTGCATTAGTGTGGGTGAAATGATACTTGGTGCATTAGTGTGAGTTTTATGATACCTGGTGCATTAGTTTGGGTGGTATAATACTTGGTGCATTAATATGGGTTGCATGATACTTGGTGCATTATTGTGGGTGCCATGATATTTGTTGTATTAGTGTAGGTGGCATGATGCTTGGTGCATTACTGCGGGTCGCATGATACTTGGTGCATTACTGTAGTTTCCATGATACTATGTGTATTAGTAAGGGTGGCAAGATACTTGGTGCATTAGTGTGGGCATGATACTTTGTGCATTAGTAAGGGTGGCATGATACTTGCTGCATTAGTGTGGGCATGATACTTTGTGCATTAGTGTCTGTAGCATGATCCTTGATGTATTATTGTGGGGAGCATGACACTTGTTGTATTAGCCTGGGTGCCATGATACTTGGTGGAATAGGGTGGGTGGCATGAAACCTGGTGCATTAATGTGGGTGGAATGATACTTCGTATATTATTGTGGTTGGCATGATACTTGGTGCATTAGTGTGTGTGCCATGATTATTGGTGCATTTGTGTGGGAGGAATAATACTTTGTGCATTAGTTTCGGTGGCATGATACTTAGTGCATTGTTATTTGTGGCATGATACTTGGTGTATTAGTGAGGTAGGCATGGTACTTTGTGCAGTAGTAAAGATCCCATGATACTTGATCCATTAGTGTGGGCATGATACTTTAAGCATTACTGTGGTTGGCATGATACTTGGTACATTAGTTTACGCGTCATGATACTTTGTGCATTAGTGTGGGTGGCATGATACTTGGTGCATTAGTATGGGTCTTATGATACTTGGTGCATTAGATTAGGTGGCATAATACTGGGCGCATTAGTGTGGGTGGCATGGTGCTTGGTTCATTATTGTGGGTGCCTTGGTACTTGTTGCATTAGTTTGGGTTGCATGTTACTTGGCGCATTCCCTTGGGAGGCATAATACTTGGTGCAGTACCGTGGGTGGCATGATACTTGGTGCTTTAGTGTGGAGAACATAATACTTGGAGCATTAGTTTGGGTGGCATGATACTTGGTGCATTAGCGTGGGTTCCATGACACCTGGTGCGTTAGCGTAGGTGGCATGATACTTGCTGCATTAGTGTTGGTGGCATGGTACATGGTGCATTAGTATGGTTGGCATGATATTTGTTGCTTTATTGTGGGTTGTATGATACTTGGTGCATTAGTGTGGGCGGAATAATACTCTGTGCATTACTTTGGGTGGTATGATACTTGAGGCATTAGTGTGGGGGCATGATACCCGGAGCAATAGTGTGGTTGGCATGATACTTGGTACGTTGGTGTGGGCGTGATACTTTGTGCATTAGTGTGGGTGGCATGAAACTTGGTGCAATAGTTTGGGCGGCATGATACTTGGTGCCTTAGTGTGGGTGGCATGATACTTAGTGCATTAGTGTGTGTGTCATGGTACTTGGTGAATTAGTGTGGGAGGTACGATACTTGGTGCATTAGTGTGGGTGGCATAATTGTTGATGCTTTAGTGTAGGTGGCATGGTACTTGGTACATTATTGTGGGTGCCGTTATACTTGATGCATTAGTTTGGGTGCCATGATTTGGGTGCATGATACTTGGTGCAGAAGGGTGGATGGCATGATTCTTGGTGCATTAGTGTGTGTGGAATGATATTACGTATATTAGTGTGAGTAACACGATACTTGGTGTCTTAGTGTTGGCGGGATGATACTTGGTGCATTAGTGTGGGTGGCATTATACTTGGTGCATTAGTGTGTGTGGCTTGATATTTGGTGCATTAGCTTAGCTGATATGATACTTGGTGCATTAGGGTGGGTGGTAAGATACTTGGTGCATTAGTGAAGACTGCATTATATTTGGTGCATTATTTTAGGTGGCATAATACTTTGTCCTTTAGTTTGGTTGGCACGTTAGTTATTGCATAAGTGTGATTGGCACGATAATTCTTGCATTAGAGTGGGTGGCATGATACTTGGTGCATTAGTGTAGGTGCGATGAAACTTGGTGCGTTACTGTGGTTGGCATGATAGTTGGTGTATTAGTGTGGGTTAGTGTGGGTGGAATGATACTTGGTGCACTATTATGAGTGGTATGATAATTCGTGCATTAATGTGGGTTTCATAATACTTGGTGCATTAGTGTGGGTGCATGACACTTGGTGCATTAGTTTGGGTGCCCTGATAATTGGTGCATTAGTGTGGGTGGCATGATACTAGGTATATTAGTGAGGTTGGCATGATACTTGTTGTTTTAGTGTGGTTGGCTTGATATTTGGTGCATTGTCTTGGGTGGTATGATACTTGGTGCATTTGTGTGGGTGGTACGATACTTTGTGAATTGGCTTGGGTGTCAATTTAGTGTTTGCATTAGTGTGGGTGGCATAATACTCGGTGCATTAGTGTGGGTGGTATTATACTTGGTGCATTTATGTGGGTGCCATCATATTTAGTGCATTAGTTTGGATGGCTTGATACTTGGTGCCTTAGTGTGGGTGGTATGATACTCGGTGCATTAGTGTGGGTGACATAATACTTTGTGCATTAGTGTGGATGTCATTCTACTTTGTGCATTAGTGTGGGTGGCATGATACTTGGCTCATTAGTATGGGCGGCATGTGGGTGACATGACCCTTGATGCATTAGTGTGGGCGGCATCATAACTGGTGCATTAGGCTGGGTAGCATGATACTTGGTGCAGTAGAGTGAGTGGCCTAACACTTGGTTCATTAGTTTCCGTGCCATAATACTTCGTGCATTAGTGTGGGTGTCATGATACTTGGTGCATTATTATGGGTGCAATCATACTTGGTGCATTTGTGTGGGTGGCATGATAGTTGGTGCATTAGTGTGTGTTGCATGATACCTGGTGCATTAGTGTGGGTGGCATGATACTTGGTGCATTACTGCTGGTCGAATGATACTTGGTGCATTAGTGTGGTTTCCATGATACTATGAGCATTAGTAAGGGTGGCATAATACTTGGTGCATTAGTGTGGGTGGTATGATATTTAGTGCATTATTTTGGGCAGCAGGATACTTTGTGCATCAGTGTGCGTGGCATTATACTTGGTGCATTAGTGTGGATAGCCTGATACTTGGTAAATTAGTGTGGATGGCATGATACTTGTTGCATTAGTGTGGCTGGCATGATACTTTGTGCATTAGTATGGGTGGCATGATTCTTCTTCCATTATTTTGGTCGGCATGATACTTTGTTTATTAGTGTGGTTGGCACTATACTTGGTGCATTACTATGGATGGCGTGGTACTTCGTGCATTAGTGTGGATGGTATGATACTTGGCGCATTATTGTGGGTGCCGTGATACTTGGTGAATTAGTGAGGGCGTGATACTTAGAGCATTAGTGTGGGTGGCATGATACTTGGTGCATTAGTATGGTTTCCATGATACTATGTGCATTAGTAAGGGTGGCATAATACTTAGTGCATTAGCTTGGGCATGATACTTTGTGCATTAGTGTTGGTGGTATGATATCCGGTGCATTATCTTAGCCGGAAGGATACTTTGTGCATTAGTGTGGGTAGCATTATACTTGGTGCATTAGTGTGGATGGCATGATACTTGGTAAATTAGTGTGGGTGGCATGATACTTGTTGCATTAGTGTGGTTGGCATGATAATTTGTGCATGAGTGTGGGTGGCATGATACTTTCTCCATCATTTTGGGCGGCATGATACTTTGTTTATTAGTGTGGGTGGCATTATAGTTGGTGCATTGCTGTGGATTGCGTGGTACGTGGTGCATTAGTGTGGATGATATGATACTTGGTGCATTATTGTGGGTGCCCTTATACTTGGTGTGGGTATTGGTGTGAGCATGATACTTTGAGCATTAGTGTGGGTGGCATGATACTTGGTGCATTAGTGTGGATGGCATGATACTTGGTGCATTAGTTGATGCATTACTTTGTGTGGCATAATACTTGGTGCAATAGTGTGAGTGGCATGGTGCTTGGTGCATTATTGTGGGTGCCATGATACATGATACTTGGTGCATTAGTTTGGGTGGGATGATACGTGGTGCATTAGCTTGGGAGGCATAATACTTTGTTCAGTAATGTGGGTGGCATGATACTTGGTGCATTAGTGTTGACTTCATAATACTTGGTGCATTAGTTTTGGTGGCATGATACTTGGTGCATTAACGTTGGTGCCATGACACTTGGTTCATTAGTGTAGGTGACATGATACTTAATGCATTAGTGTGGGTGGCATGGTACATGGTGCATTAGTGTGGTTGTCATGATTTTTGTTGCTTTATTGTGGGTTGTATGATACTTGGTGCATTAGTGTGTGAAGCATAATACTTTGTGCATTAGTTTGGGTGGCATGATACTTAGTGCATTAGTGTGAGTGGCATGATACTTGGAGCAATAGTGTGGTTGGCACGATACTTGGTGCATTAGTGTGGGCACGATATTTTGTGCATTAGTATGGGTGGCATAAAACTTGGTGCAATAGTTTGGGCGGCATGATACTTGGTGCCTTAGTGTGGGTGGCATGATACTTAGTACATTAGTGTTTGTGGTATGATACTTGGTGCATTAGTATGGGTAGTAGATACTTGGTGGATTAGTGTGGGTGGCATGATACTTGGTGCATTAGTGTGGGTGACATGGTACATGGTACATTATTGTGGGTGCTATGATACTTGGTGCAATAGTTTTGGTGAAATGATACTAGGTATATTAGTGTGGGTGATATGATACTTGGTGAGTTTGTGTTGCTGGTATGATGCTTGGTGCATTAGTATGGGTGGTATGATACTTTGTGCATTAGTGTGGGTGGCTTGAAATTTGTTGTATTAGCTTGGGTGAAATGATACTTGGTGCATTAGGGTGGATGGTAAGATACTTGGTGCATTAGTGTAGACGGCATCATATTTGGTGCATTGTTTTAGGTTGCTTGATACTTGGTGCTTTTGTTTGGTTGGCACGCTAATTGTTGCATAAGTGTGATTGGCATGATTATTCGAGCATTAGTGTGGATGGCATGATACTTGGTGCATTAGTGTGGGTGCGATGAAACTTGGTGCATTACTGTGGGTGGCATGATAGTTGGTGTATTAGTGTGGGTTGCATGATACTTGGTGCGTTAGTGTGCGTGACATGATACTTGGTGCATTAGTGTGGATGGCATGATACTTTGTGTATTAGTGGTTTTCATGATACTTTTTGCATTAGGAAGGGTAGCATGATACTTGGTGCATTATTGTGAGCATGATACTTTGTGTATTAGTGTGGGTGGCTTGACACTTGCTGCATTAGTGTGGGTGGTGTGATACTTGGTGCTTTAGTATGGGTGGCATAATACTTGGTGAATTATTGTGGTTAGCATGGTACTTGGTGCATTAGTGTGGGTGCCGTGATACTTGGTGCATTAGTTGGGGTGGCATGATATTTGGTGCCTTATGTGGGTGGCATGATACTTGGTGCATTAGTGTGGGTGGCATGATACTTGGTGCATTAGTGTTTGTGATATGATACTTTGTGCATTAGTGTGTGTATCATAATACTTCGTGAATTAGTGTGAGTGGCATGTTACTTGGTGCATTAGTGTGGGTGCCGTGATACTTGGTGCATTAGTGTGGGTGGCATGATACTTGGTGCATGATTGTGGGTGGCATAATGATTGGTGCGTTAGTGTGGGTGTCATGACACTTCCTGCATTAGTCTGGGTGGAATGATACCAGTTACATTAGTGTGGGTGGCGTGATACTTGAGGCTTTAGGGTGTTTGGCTTGATATTTGGTTCATTACCTTGGGTAGCATGATACTTGATGCATTAGTGTTGGTTTCAAAATACTTGATGCTTTAGTTTGGCATGATATTTGGTGAAGTAGTGTGGATGGCATGATGCTTTGTGCATTAGTGTGGATGCCATTCTACTTTGTGCATTAGTGTGGCTAGCATAATACTTGGTGCATTAGTGTGGGTGGTATTATACTTGGTTCATTTATGTGGGTGCCGTCATATTTGGTGCAGTAGTTTGGGTGGCTTGATACTTGGTGCCTTGGTGTGGGTGGCATGATACTTGGTGCATTAGTGTGGTTGGCATGATACTTTGTGCATTAGGGTGGATAGCATGATTCTTGGCAAATTAGTATGTGAGGCAAGATACTTGGTACATTATTGTGGGTGGCACGATCCTTGATGCATTAGTGTGGGCAGCATGATAATTGGTGCATTAGCTTGGGTAGCATGATACTTGGTGCAGTAGTGTGGGTAACATGGTACTTGGTGCAGTATTTTCGATGCCATAATACTTCGTGCATTAGTGTGGGTGGCATAATACTTGGTGCATTAGTGTGGGTGCGATGATACTTGGTGCATTTGTGTGAATGGCATGATAGTTGGTGCATTAGTGTAAGGTGCACGATACTTGGTGCATTAGTGTGGTTGGAATGATACTTGGTGCATTACTGAGGGTGGCATGATACTTGGTGAATTGGTGTGGTTTACATGATACTTTGTGCATTGGTAAGGGTGGCATGATACTTGGTGTATTAGTGTGGGTTGTATGATACATGGTGTTTTAGTGTGGGTGGGATAATACTTGGTGCATTAGTTTGGGTGGTATGATTCTTGGTGCATTAATGTTGGCGGCATAATACTTGGTGTATTAGTATAGTTGTCCTGATACTTGGTGCATTATTGTGGTTGTCATTATACTTGTTGCATTAGTGTGGGTTTCATTATACTTGGTGCATTTGTTTGGGCGGTATGATACTTGGTTTATTAGTGTGGGTGGCATGACACTTGGTGCATTAGTTTGGGTGGCATGATAGTCAGTGCATTAGTGTGGTTATGATACTCTGTGCATTAGTGTGGGTGGCATGTTTATGCCACCCACACTAATTAGTGTTGCTAGGTGCATCAGTTTGGGTCGTCATGATACCTGGGTTATTCGTGTGGGTGGCATAATACCTGGTGCATTAGTGTGTATGGTATGATACTTGTTGCATTAGTGTCGGTGGCATAATACCTGGTGCATTTATACGGTTATGATGCTCTGTGTACTTTTGTTGGTGGCATGTTACTAGGTGCATCAGTTTGGGTGTCATGATACTCGATATATTCGTGTGGGTAGCATAATACCTGTTGCATTAATGTGGGTCGCATGATACTTGATGCTTAAGTGTGGGTGGCATGATGCTTGGTGTAATAGTGTGGGTGGCTTGATACTTGGTACAAGAGTGTGGGTGGCATGATACTTGGTGCATTAGTGTGGTTAGAATGATACTTGGTACATCAATGTAGGTAGCATGATACTTGGTACATTAGTGTTGGTGGCATACTTAGTACATTAGTGTGGGTGGCATTATACTTGGTACATTAGTTTGGTTGGCTTGATATATTTGGTGAATTAGCTTGGATTGCAAAATTCTTGATGCATTAGGGTGGGTTACATGATAATTGGTGCATTAGTCAGGTTGGCATTATACTTTTGTCATTAGTAAGAGTGGCTTGATACTTGGCGCATCAGCGTGGGCAAGATACTCTGTGCATTAGTGATGGTGGAATATTACTTTGTGCATTAGTTTGGGCGTCATGATAAGTGGTGCATTGGTGTGGGTTGCATGATACTTGGTGCATTAGTGTGGGTGGTATGATACTTGGTGCATTAGTGTGGGTGCGATGACACTTGGTGCATTACTGTGGATGGTACGAAACTTGGCGCATTAGTCTGGGTGGTATAGTATTTGGTGCATTAGTGTGGGAGCCATGATACTTGGTGCATTAGTGTGTGTGGCATGATACTTTGTGATTTAGTGCGGGTGGTATGGTACTTGGTGCATTAGTGTGGGCGGCATTATACTTGGTGCATTTGTGTGGGTGGCATGATAATTGGTGCATTAGTTTGGGTGGCATGGTACTTGGTGCATTAGTGTTGGCTGTATAATACTTGGTGCATTAGTTTGGGTGGCATAGCATTTAGTGCATTAGTGTTGGCGCCATGATGCTTGGTGTAATAGTATGGGTGGCATGATATTTGGTGTATTAGTCTGGTTAGCATGATATTGGTGCATTAGTGTGGGTTGCAAGATACTTGATGCATTTGTTTGGGTGTTATAATACTTGGTGCATTAGTGTAGGTGACATGATACTTGGTGCATTAATGTGGGTGACATGATATCTGGAGCATTAGTGTGTGTTGCATGATACTTGGTGCATTAGGGTGGGTGGTAAGGTACTTGATGCATTAGTGTGGGTGGCATGATACTTCGTGAATTTGTGCGGGTGGCATGATACTTGGTGCATTTGTGTAGGAGACATGATACTTGTTGCAGTAGTGTAGGTGGCATGATACTTGATACATTAGTGTGGGTTGCATGATACTGGGTGCATTAGTTTGGGTATCATGATAATTGGTTTGATTTGGTTGGCATGATAGTTGTTCCATAAGTTTTGGTGGGATGATACTTCGTGCATTAGTTTGGATGGCATGATACTTGGTGCATTAGTGTGGGTGCGATGATTCTTGGTGCATTAGTGTGGGTAGCAAAATAGTTGATGCATTAGTTTGGGTTGCATGATACTTGGTGCATTAGTGTGGGAGGCATGACACTTGGTGCATTAGTGTGAGTGGCATTATACTTAGTGTATTAATGGGTGTGGCATGATACTTGGTACATTAGCGTGGGTTGCAAGGTACTTGGTTCAATAGTTTGGAAGGCATGATACTTGGTGTATTAGTGTAGGTATCATGATACTTGGTGCATTAGTGTGGTTGGCATGATGCCTGGTGCATTAGTGGGGGTTCCACTATACCTGGTGCATTTGTTTGGGCGGTATGATACTAGATGCATTAGTGTGGGTGGCATGATACTTGGTGTATTAGTTTGGGTGGCATGATACTTGGCGCATTAGTGTCGGCATGATACTCTGCGCATTAGTGTGGGTGTCATGATACTTGGTGCATTAGTTCAGGCGACATGATACTTGGTGCATTAGTGTGGGTGGCATGATACTTGGTGCATTAGTGTGGGTGGTAAGCTACTTCATGCATAATGTGGATGGCATAATACTTGTTGCATTATTGTGGGTGGAATAGTACTTTGTGCATTATTGTGGGTGCCATGATACTTGATGCATTAGTTTGAGTGGCATGATACTTTGTGAATTAGTATGGGTGGCATGATACTTGGTGCATTAGTGTGGGTGGTATGATACTTGGTGCATTAGTGTGGGTTGCATGATACTTGGTGCAGTAGTGTGTGTGGTACGATACTTGGTGCATTAGTGTGGTTGGAATGAGACATGGCACATTAGTGTGGGTGGCATAATACTTGGTGCATTAGTGTGGGTGGAATGGTACTTGGTGCATTACTGTGGGTGCCATGATACTTGGTGCATCAGTTTGGGTGGCATGATACTTTGTGAATTAGTGTGGGTTGCATGATGCTTGGTGCATTAGTGTGGGTGGCATGATACTTGGTGCATTAGTGTGGGTGTATTGATACCTGGTGTGTTAGCGTGAGTGGCATGATACTTGGTGCTTTAATGGGGGAGGAATGATACTTTGTACATTAGTGTGAGTGGCATAATTAGTGCATTAGTGTGGATGGCATTATACTTGGTGCATATGAGTGAGTGGGTTGATATATGGTGTATTATCTTGAGTGGTATGATACTTAGTACATTAGAGTGGGTGGCATGATAATTGGTGCATTAGTGAGGTTGCCATGATACTTTTGTACATACCTAAGGGTGGCTTGATACTTAGTGCATTAGTGTGGGCATGATACTCTGTGCATTAGCGTGGGTGGTATAATACTTGATGCATTAGTGTGGTTTGACTGGTACTTGGTGCATTATTGTGGGTGTCATGATAATTGGTGCATTAGTTTGGGTGGCATGATAAATGGTGTATTAGTTTGGTTGGAATGATACTTGGTGCATTAGTGTGGGTGGTATGATACTTGGTGCAGTAGTGTGGGTGGCATGGTACTTGGTGCATTAGTGTGGGTGGCATGATACTTGTAGCCTTAGTGTTGGCGGCATACTTAGTGCATTAATGTGGGTGGCATTATACTTGGTGTATTAGTGTCGGTGGCTTGATATTTGGTGCATTAGCTTGGGTGGCACGATATTTGGTGCATTAAGGTGGGTGGCATGATACTTGTTGCATTGCTGTGGGTGGCAAGATACTTGGTGCATTTGTGTGGGTTGCATGATACTTGGTGCATTAGTGTGGCTGCCATGATATTTGTTGTATTAGTGTGTGTGGCATAATACTTGGTGTATTAGTGTTAGTGGCATGATACTTGGTGGATTTGTGTGGGTGCCGTCATACTTGGTGCATAAGTTTGGGTGGCATGATACTTTTTGCCTTAGCGTGGGTGGCATGATACTTGGCGCATTAGTGTGGGCGGTATGATACTTGGTGCATTAGCTTGGGTGACATGATACTTGGTGCAGTAGTGTCGATGGTATGATACTTGGTATATTAAAATGGATGCCATTACACTTTGTTCATTAGTGTGGGTGACATAATACTTGGTGCATTAGCGTTTGTGCCGTGATATTTGGTGCATTAGTGTAGGTTGGATGAGACTTGCTGCATTAGTGTGGGTGGCATAGTACCTTATGCATTAATGTGTTTGGCATGATATTTGGTGCTTTAGTGTCGGTGGAATGATATTTGGTACATTAGCGTTGGCAGCATAATACTTGGTGCATTAGTTTGGGTGGTATGATTCTTGGTGCATTAGTGTGGGTGGTATGATAATTCGTGTATTAGTGTGATTGGCAATGATACTTGGTGCATTAGTATGGGTGGCATGATATTTGGTGCGTCAGTTTGGGCATGATACTTTTTGCTTTAGTATTGGTGGCAAGATACCTGGTGCATGAGTGTGGGTGGGTAAATACTTGGTGCATGAGTGTGGGTGGCTTGTTACTTGGTGCATTATTGTGGGTGCCGTGATACTTATTGGATTAGTTTGGGTAGCATGAAAATTGGTGCATTAGAGTGGGTGGCATGATACTTGGTTAATTAGTGTGGGTGGCATGATACTTGGTGAATTAGTGTGGGTGGCATGATACTTGGTGCATTAGTGTAGGTGGCATGGTATTTGGTGCATTAGTGTGGGTGCCATGATACTTGGTGCATTAGTGTGGGTAGCATGGTACTTAGCGCATTACTGTTGGCGACATGATACTTGGTGCATTAGTGTGGGTGGCATGATAATTGGGGCATTAGTATTGGCTACATGATACTTGGTGCTTTAGTTTGGGTGGTATGGCATTTGGTGCATTAGTGTTGGCTGTATAATACTTGGTGCATTAGTTTGGGTGGCATGTTACTTAGTGCATTAGTGTAGGCGCCATGATGCTTGGTGTAATAGTATGGGTGGCAGGATATTTGGTGTATTAATCTGGATAGCATGATATTTGGTGCATTAATGTGGGTTGCATGATACTTAATGCATTTGTTTGGGTGTTATAATACTTGATGCATTAGTGTAGGTGACATGATACTTGGTGCATTAATGTGGGTGGCATGATACTTGGAGCATTAGTGTGTGTGGCATGATACTTGGTGCATTAGGGTGGGTGGTATGGTACTTGATGCCTTAGTGTGTGTGGTATGATACTTCGTGAATTTGTGCGGGTGGCATGAAACTCTTTGCATTAGTGTGGGTAGCATGGTTCTTGGTGCATTAGATTGGACGTCATGATACGTGGTGCATTAGTGTGGGTGGTATGATACTTGGTGCATTAGTGTTGATGGTATGATACTTGGTGCATTAGTGTGGGTGGCATAATACTTGGTGCATTAGTGTGGGTTGAATGGTTCTTGGTGCATTATTGTGAGTCCCTTGATGCTTGGTGCATTAGTTTGGGTGGCATGATACTTGGTGCATTAATGTTGGTGGCATGAAACTTGATGCATTATTTTGGGCGGTATGATACTTGGTGCATTATTTTGGATGGCATGATGTTTGGTGTATTAGTGTGGGTGGCATGATATTTGGTGCATTCGTGTGAGTGGTATGATACTTGGTGCATTAGTGTGGGTGGTATGATACTTTGTGCATTAGTGTGGGTGGCATAATACTTGGTGCATTAGTGTGGGTGGCATAGTACTTGGTGCTTTAGTGTGGGTGCCACGATCTTGGTACATTAGTATGTGTGGCATGATACTTGGTGCATTAGTGTGGGTGGCATGATACTTGGTGCATTAGTGTGGGTGGCATGATACTTGGTGCATTATAGTGGGTGGCATTATACTTGGTGCAGTAGGATAGGTGGCATGATACTTGGTGCATTAGTGTAGGTGGAATGATTCTTGGTACATTAGTGTGGGTGGCATGGTATTTGGTGCATTAGTGTGGATGGCTTGATATTTGGTTCATTAGCTTGGGTGGCATGATACTTGGTGCATTAGTGTGGGTGGCATGATGCTTGATGCATTATTGTGGGTGGCATGATACTTGGAGCATTAGTGTGGGGTGCCATGATACTTGGTGCATTAGTTTGGACGGCATGATACTTGGTGCATTAGTGTGTGTGGCATGACACTTGTCGCATTAGTGTGGGTGGCATGATTCTTGGTGCATTAGTGTGGATGGCATGATTCTTGGTGCATTAGTGTGGGTGGCACGATACTTGGCATGATTGTAGATCATAGATGGTCATTTATTGTTTGCTTAGCACGACACCTGTTATATTTGCAATTAATTTTTGGGCTGTTACAGTTTGGGCGGCACGATACCTGGTTAACCTGCGTATGATGCTGTTACTGTTACAATGTGTGTATTACATACAATATCTGGTACATTGATAAGATAACTGGTGTATTACAATACCTGCCACATTGATAACAAGATACATGGTGTATTACAATACCTGCTATATTGATAAGAAGATACCTGGTGTATTTGCAGGTGATGGTTAGTATAGTTTTAGGTGATATTGAGACTGCTACAGTGTGGATGGCGTTATACGTGGTATACTTGCAGGTGATGGTAGGACTTTGGATGATGTCGAGCCTGATACTCACCAACACCTACCGCTCCTCCCTGGTGGCACACCTCACAGTCCAGGACAAGATGCCTTCAATTAATAGCTTCCAGGACCTGCTGGATCGTGACGGTTGGAGCTGGGGTACAAGCCGTATCACTGGGGCCACTATCTCCTTCTTCAAAACTCATTCACATCATGATGTGCAGAAGATATACAAGGGCATGCAGGCAAGTTATAATCTGGACATAAATTCTTGATAAAGGGAAAAGAGGAGAATGATAGCTCCAGGGGAATCAGGTGAACCGGTCATCACACACGTCTTTCTGGGACAGGGGTGTGATGCCACCTTGGCTGGGTAATTTGTTTATAGGCGGGATAATGAGGGAGATAAATGCAAGGATCTTCGAGAGAGAGAGAGAGGAGGAATTGTGTGGTTTGTGGGAGATGAAAGGGCCTTGAAAGTGAGTTAAGCATTATTTTCTGATGATACAGCATCGGTGGCAGATTCGAGAGAGAAATTGCAGAAGTTGGTGACTGGGTTTGAGAGAGTGAGTGAAAGGCGGAAACCGGGGGTAAATGTTAATGCAAGGTTATTAGGTTTAGCGGTGCAAAGGGACAGGCTAGTTGGGGATGTGAGTCTGAATGGAGAAACTTTAAAAGTGAAGTGTTTTACATATCTTGGAGTGGACATAGTGGTGAATGGAACCATGAAAGCAAACTCGAGTCATAGGGTGGGAGAGGAATTGAAGATTCTGGGAGCATTAAAGAATGTGTGGAAAGAAAGGCCGTTATCTGGGAGACGAGAATCGGTATGTTTGAAGGTATGGTAGTCTTAACTATGTCTTATGGATGTAAGGCATGTCCTATAGATGGGGATGTGCTTAGGAGGGTGAATGTTTTGGAACTTAAATATTTGAGGACAATACATGGTGTGAGGTGGTTTGATCGATTAAGTGATATAATTGTAAGATATGTGCGTCAGATGTGGCGGGAAAAATGAGAAAAGGGAGACCAAAGTAGAGATGAAAGAATGGAGTGAAAAGTATTTTCAGCCGTCAGGGTTTAAACATGCAGGAGGATGAGATGCGTACACAGGATAGAGTAAATTGGAACGATGTGGTATACAGGAGTCGATGTGCTCACCATGGAAAGGTATGTAGGGCCTGTTTGTGAAAAGAAGCCTTGTGCATTGCACATGACAGTTAGAGAATAAATGTGAGCGATTAGGCCATTCTCCATCTGTTCCTGTTGCTACCTCACTAACGCGGGAACTGGTGCTAAAGTATGGAAAGAAAAATGACGAGGAAAGGTGACTGTATTCGGAAAGGAACCTGAATGTCCTGTCTCCGTGTGAGACAAAGCTAAAGGGTAAATGGCAAGACATTTTGGAAATATCTTGGGGTAAAGTTATGGATTGGTATGAGGGCAAACTCTTCGGGAGAAGTAGCACTAATGGTGAAGCAGGAGTTGTGGGAATGTGTCAGAGTGTAAGGAAGTGAGGTACAAACTGAAATGGGTAAAAAATCAGATTGGATGTCGAGAGATGTGTAATTATTAGTACTTATGAACCTGGCCGAGAGAAGAGAGATCATGAGAGGCAAGTATTGTAGGAGTAGCTGCATGTATGTGTTAGCAATTTTGATGCAAAGGCCAGGTATTTGTGGTAGGTGAAGTAAATGTGAAGGTGGGTAGTTTGGCAGTTGAGGGTGTAACTGGGGAGCACTGGTTATTCAGAAAGGTGATTGGAAGTTATGAAGAGCTTGTGGAGTTGTGTGCTGATAAAAAGGCTGGTAATGGGAATACCTGCTTTAAGAAGAGGGACATACGCAAGTGTACGTATGTGAGTGGGAAAGATGCTGATTGACAAGCAGGAAGCTGATGGGATGTTTGATCATTTTCTGGTGAAGGCGAGGATGATGTAGGTGAGAAGGTGGTGAATGTAAGCGAACTCGGGAAAGGGAAATGTGTGAAGAAATGATAGGAGAGATTGAGTGCATAATGACAAAAGCCTAAAGTAAACGAAAAAAAAAACAAGGGGAATGAGTGAGGAATGAGAGGTATTTAGGGAAGCAGTGCTGGTATCTGCATGACAAGAATATGACATGCTGTAGGCGGGAGGTAGAAAGTTGAGAAAGGGTAAGGAGTGTTGGGATTACGAAGTAAAGTCGCTAGTGAAAAAGAAGAGAGTACAAATGATTGGGGGGTATATAAGAGAAAGCGACAAAAGGTTAAGAGGAAGGTGCATAGATTAAAAAAGGGGCCAAATAAGAGTTGGGGTTTTTCAGGAAGAATAAGATGTTTTGGAAGAAGTTTGATATTTTAAGAAAAACAAGAGGTATTGGAAAAATCGGTGGAGACAAATTGGAAAATGGTCACAGATAGTGATTAAGTGAAGAATAGATGGAGAGAATATTTTGAAGGAATTTTTAATGCGTTTGATGATAGGGCAGCAGATGTAGGGTGTTTGGGTTAGGAGGTGTGTGAAGTGAGAGGGTCATGGAAATTTCTATGGTGAAGAGAGAAGAGGTGGTGTTGCGGTTGGATTTCTTAGGAAGGAAGTGAACTGTTTTGTGGATTTATTAGTTAGGGTTTTCAGCATATGTATGGATCATGGTGAGGTGCTTGAGGGTTCGCTGCATGCATGTATAATGCCATTTATAAAGACAAAGGGCAAAGGTGAGCGTTTAGATTAGAAAGGTATAAATTTGTTGAGTATACTTGGAAAGTTTTATGGTATGTTGGTGACTGACAGGATAGGAGGAGGAACAGTGTGGTTTAAGGGATGGTACAGGATACGTGAATCAGGTGGTTGCTTTAAAGAATGTGGGAGAAATACATAGAGAAATAGAGGGCTTTGTACATGGCAATTATGGAGCTTGAGAAAGCATATGATAGGATTAATAGAGATGCCTTGTGGAAAGTCTTACGAATATATGGTATAGAGGGAAAGCTACTGAGGGCTGTGTAATTTCTGTCAATAGTGTAAAGCGTTAGTGCGAGTAGAAAGAGAGGGGAGTGAGTGGATCCATGTGAAGGTTGGTCTGATGTAGGGGTGTGCAATGCCACCATGGCTGTTTAACCTGTTTATGGATGAGATGTATAGTAGGTAAATGCAAAGGTCTTGGAAAATGGTTTAAGTATGCAGTGGGAAGTGAGTCAGTTGTTATTTGCTGATGACACAGCACTGATGGTTGGTTCTAGTTAAAAACCGCAGAAATTGGTGGCCGAATTTGGGAGAGGTTTTTGAATGGAGAAAGTTGAGAGTAACTTTGAATAAAAGTAAAGTTATTAGGTTTAGCTGGGCGGAGGGACAGATTAATTGACGTGTAAGTTTGAGTGGAGATAATTTAGAAAAGGCGAATTATTCTAGATACCTGGGAGTGAGCATGGAAGTGAATGGAACCAAGGAGGAGAAAGTGAGCCATAGGGTCGGTAAGGACTGGAGGTTCTAGGATCAAAGAGGAATGTGTGAAATGAGAGGAAGTTTTCTGCTGGTATGCTGGTGTGAAAATGGGATGTTTGAAGGTAAAGTAGTCCCAACATTGCTGTATGGGTGCAAGGCATATGCGATAAGTGAGTGTGTGCGGTGGAGGGTGGATGGGTTGGAAATGAAATATTGGAGGACAGCATGTGGTGTAAGGTGGTTTGATCGAGTAAGTAATAAAAGGGTAAGAGATATGTGTGGTAAGAATAAAGTGATAGAGAGATTTGAAGAGGATGTTTTAAAATGGTTTACACATATGGAGAGAATAAGTGATAAAAGGTTGACAAAGAAGATGCATATGTCAGAAGCGGAATGGACAAGAGGATGGGGGAAACAAACTTGGAGATGGAAAGATGTAGAGAAAAATACTTTGAGAGATTGGGGACCGAACATATAGAGGGTCAAAGGCATGCACGGGATATAGGGAACTGGAAAGTTGTGGTAAGCTGGGAGTCGATATCATGCTGCCAGTGGACTGAACCAGGGTATATAAAGCAACCAGGGGAAACTCTGTGGACCTGGTTGTAGATAGAGAGCTGTAGTAACGGTGCATTACACATGACCGCTAGAGACAGAGACTGAACGAATGTGGCTTTTCTTCGTCCATTCCTGCAGCTACCTCGCTAATTCAGAAAAAAAGCGAACACTTATAAAGAAAAGTTATATTATTAGTTTTGCTTTACACTGTTTCTTGCATTAGTGAGAAATCTCCAGAAACAGACGTAAAAATGGTCTTATTTGCTTACATGCGTTGTCCAGTTGTTATGTGTAACGCAGCAAAACTAGAGCCTCCTATCCATATCTACGCACCACAGACCAATCTGTAGTCTCCCTAAGCTGCTTCATATGCCCTGATTCAGTGTATTGACAGCATATCGCTCCCTGCGTGCCATATCGCTTGCACCCTTCCTGCATGTTCAGGCCCTGATCACTTAAAAACATTTACACTCCTTCCTTCCATCTTCAATTCGGTGTCTCCTCTCTCCTTGTCTTCTCCACCTCCAATACAAACTGATATATCCTGTTTGTTGACTTCTCTTCACTCTTCTCTATATGTCCAAACTGCTTCAAAACACTTGTAAGAGATTGCAGTTATGTAACGCCATATGTGTGCAACAATATAGTTACTCTATCTCATGCTTTATAATATCATGTCAGCTAGTTAGCAACGTATGCCAATAATTCTGTTGCGCCCCATACGTCGTATAATAATTTAGTTAGCTAGCGACTTGTGACACCTTTTATAATTACTCACAAGCCTTTAGTTTTTGATCAGCTGTTGTCCTCGTGCACTGTTTTACTGTGCGTTTCCACGCATTGTACAGTGCCTTATCAGAAATAAGGACTTACTTGTCCACAAAGTATGTTTCAGTCATCCTTCAAAACCTTGACTGTACTCACACCAACATACATGACGCAGTGAGTAGGATATAGACAAGTTACAGTATATCTCCGTTCGGAACACATGCAAGACTCACGCATAATGTCATTAATTTTTCATTAGCTATTTGTTATCATTTTACCGTGAGTTGCATATAAGTACGCATCATATAGAATGTTCCCAGGGGCTCACTGTTCTCACGGGCTACTGTTAATCAGGATGCTTGAAAACGTAAGAGCTGATCTGTTGTTTGAACACGTTGTTCAGTGGGTGTTGACGGATTCGAATATAACCCCTTCTTAGTCACACCGTCCACTAGTGTGTGTCGTAGTGTGTCATGACTATAACCCAGAGTACGTTCTTATTTTTTTCTAATAAATCTACAAAGGCTACCTGATCTTCATTGAGTACTACAAACGAAGAGGACCCGATCTCCTTATGACAACTCAGCCTTACAAATGGTGGCAACGGCGTAACAACCTACGTGACCACAGACGACCATCACATCTACTTCATATTTCTACGCCTGGTGTTCTCAGCATTCATACAAGCCAACCTGATAAAGACTTGGCGCTCGCTCCTGTGGACGTTAAGGGCGGAACCCGCGGCCGACTACCTGCTCTATCAGCCGTACCTCCCTGCAGTGAAGATACACCTTTATTGCTCTGCTGACACTCTGCCACTTGCAAGTTTAATCCACACAGCGCCACAGTCGTACAGTGCTGTCATCACATCCACAAAGCGTCACAGTCGTACAGTGCTGTCATCACATCCACACAGCGTCGCAGCCGTGCAGTGCTGTCATCATATATACACAGCGCCACAGTCGTACAGTGCTGTCATCACATCCACAGAGCGCCACAGTCGTACAGTGCTGTCACAACATCCACACAGCGCCAGAGTCGTGCAATGCTGTCATCACATCGACGTAGCGCCACAGTCATGCAGACCTGTCATAATAACCACACAGCGCCACAGTCATGCATTGCTATAATCACATCCATACAGCGCTAGAGTCGTGCAGTGCTGTCATCACATCCACAAAGCGCTAAAGTCGTTCAGTGTTGTCATCACATCCACACAGCACCACAGTCGTGCAGTGCTGTCATCACATCCACACAACGCCACTGTCGTGCAGTGTTGTCATCATATCCACGCGGCGCCACAGTCGTGCAGCGCTCTCATCACATCAACAGAACGCCACAGTCGTGCAGTGCTGGCATCATATCCACACAGCGCTAAAGTCATGCAATACTATCATCACATCCAAACAGCACTGCACGGCCGTCATCATATCCGCACAGCACCGCAATGGTGCAGTGCTGTCATCACATCCACAAAGCGCCACAGTGGTGCAGTGCTGTCATCACATCCACACAGCGCCAGAGTCGTGCAATGCTGTCATCATATCCACACAGCTGCACAGTCGGGCATTGCTGTCATCACATCCATACCGCGCTAGAGTCGTGCAGTGCTGTGATCGCATCCACACAGCGCCACAGTCGTGCAGTGCTGTCATCACATGCACACAGCGCCACAGTCGTGCAGTGTTGTCATCATATCCACGCAGAGCCACAGTCGTGCAGTGCTGTCATCAAATCCACACGGCGCCACACTCGTGCAGTGCTGTCATTACGTCCACACAGCGCCACAGTCTTGCTGTTACCTAATCCACACAGCGCCAAGTTCGTGCAGTGATGTCATCACATCCACACAGTGCCACAGTCGTGCAATGCTGTCATCATTTCCACACAGCGGGAAAGTCGTGCAGTACTGTCATCACATCTACGCAGTACAACAGTCGTGCAGTGCTGTCATCATATCCACACAACACCGCAGAGGTTCAGAGCTGTCATCACATGCACACAGCGCTAGAGCCGTGACATACTGTCACCACATCCACACAGCGCTATAGTCGTGCAGTATTGTCATCACATCCACACAGCACCTCAGTCGTTCAGTGCTATCATCATATCCACACAGCGCCACAATCGTGCAGTGCTGTCATCACATCTACACAACTCCACAGTCGTGAAGTGCTTTCAACACATACACACAGAGCAAATTCTTGCAGTGATGTCATCACATCCACACAGCGCCACAGTCATGCAGTGCTGTCATCAAATGCACACTGCGCTAAAGTCGTGCAGTAGTCATTACATCAACACAGCGCCACAGTCCTGCAGCACTTTCACCACATCCACACAATGCCACATTTCTGCAGTGCTGTCATTACATCCAAAGAACACGACAGTCGTGCAGTACTGTCATCACTTCACACAACACCACAGACGTGCAGTCCTGTCATCATATCCACACAGCGCCACAGACATGCAGTGCTGTCATTACATCAACACAGCGCCACAGTCGTCTAGTGTTGTCATCACATCAAAACAACGCCACAATCATGCAGTGCTGTCATCACATCTAAAGGACGCAACAATCCTGCAGATATGTCATCACATCCATACAACGCCACAGTCTTGCAGTGCTGTCATTACATCCACACAGCGGCAAAGTCGTGCAGTGCTGTCATCACATCTAAACAACGCCACAGTCGTACCCTGTTGTCATCACATCCACACAGCGCCAGAATAGTGTAGTGTTGTCATCACATCCAAACAGCCACACAGTCCTGCAGTGCTACCATTACATCCACACAGCTCCACAATCGCGCGGTGCTGTCATAATATCCACACAGCGCCACAGTCGTGCAGTGCTGTCATTATATTAACTCAGCGCACGGGCGTGCAGTGTTGTCATCCCATCCACACAGCGCCAAAGTGCTGCAGTGTTGTTTTCACATCCATAAAACGCCACAATCGTGCAGTGCTATCATCACATCCACAGAACGCCACAATCGTGCAGTGCTGTCATCACATCCAAACATCGTCAGAGTCGTGCAGTGCTGCTATCATATGCACACAACGCTACAGACGTGCAGTGCTGTCATCATATCCACACAGCGCCAGAGTCGTACATTCCTGTCATCACATCCACACAACGCCACAGTTGTGCCGTGCTCTCATCACATCCAAACAGCGCTATCGTGGTGTAGTGTTGTCATCAAATCCACACAACGCCACAGTCGTACAGTGCTGTCATCACATCTACATAGCTGCACAGTCGTGCAATGCTTTCATCGCATTCACAGAACGACAGAGTTGTGCTGTGCTGTCCTCATATCGACGCAACGCTACAGACGTGCAATGCTGTCATCCCTTACACACAGCGCCAGAGTTGTGCTGTGCTGTCATCACATCTGCACAAAGCCAAAGTCGTGCAGTGCTGTCATCACATCCACACAGCGCCACATTCATGCAATCCTATCATCATATTCACATACCGCCAAAGTCGTGCAGTGCTGTGATTATATCCATAAAATGCTACACAAGTGCAGTGTTGTCATCATATCCACACAGCGCCACAGTCGTTCAGTGCTGTCATCACTTCCACAAAACGCCACAGTCGTGCAGTGCTGTCATCACATCCACACAGCGCACATTCTTGCAGTGCTGTCGTCACATCAACACAGCTCCACAGTCGTGCAGTGCTGTCATTACATCCAAAGAGCACCAAAGTCGTGAAGTGCTGTTATCACATCCACACAGCACCACAGTAGTGCAGTGCTGCCATCTCATCCACACAGCGCCATATTCGTCCAGTGCTGTCATCACATCCATAAAACGCCACAATCCTGCAATGCTGTCATCATATCCACACTGCGCCAACGTTGTGCAGTGATTATTACGTCAACATATCCCCACAGACGTGCAGTCCTGTCATCACATCCACACAGCGCCACAGTCGTGCAGTGCTGTCATCACATCCAAACAACGCTACACTCGTGCAGATCTGTCATCACATCAATGCAACGCTACAATCGTGCAGTGCTGTCATCACATCCACACAGCGCCACAGTCGTGCAGTGCTCCCACAACATCAACACAGTGCCATAGTCATGCAGTGGTGTCATCCAATCCACACTGAGCTACAGTTTCCATTGCTGTTATCACATGCACAGCCTCACAGTCGTGCAGTGATGTCAAAGCATCACCACAGCGCCAGACTATTGCAGTACGGTAATGACATCCACACAAAGACAAAATCGTGAGGTTCTGTCATCACATCAATAAAGCGCCACAGTTGTAATGCGGTCATCACTTCCACACAGGCGCCACAGTCGTGCAGTGCTGTCATCACATCCACAGAGCGCAACAGCAGTGCAGTTCTGTCATCACATCCACCATGTGCCTCAGTCGTGCAGTGCTGTCATCACATCCAGACAGCGCAAAAGAAGTTTAGTGCTCTCATCACATCCACACAGCGCCACAGTGGTGCAGTGCTGTCATCATATCCATACAACGCCACAGTCGTGCAGTGCTGTAATCACATGTACACAGCGCCACAGTCATGCAGTATTGTTATTACATATACACAGCAGTACAGTCGTGCAGCGCTATCATCACATCCACACAACGCCACAATCGTGCATTACTGTCATCACATTCAAACAACGCCAAAGTTCTGCAGTGCTGTCATCATATCCATACGCTACAGACGTGCAATGCTCTCATCTCTTCGACAAGGCGCCAGAGTCGTGGTGTGCTGTCATCACATATACAGAAAAGCCACAGCCGTGCAGTGCTGTCATCACATCCACACAACGCCATATTCGTGCAGTCCTATCATAACATCCACACACCGCCAAAGTCGTGCAGTGCTGTCATCATATCCATACAATGCTACACAAGTGCAGTGCTGTCTTCACATCCACACAGCACCAGAGTCATGCAGCGCTGTTATCACATCCACATAACGCCACAGTGTTGCATTGCTGTCACCACATCTACACAAGGCCACAGTCGTACAGTGCTGTAATCACATCCACACAATGCCATAGATGTGCCGTGCTTTCATCACATCCACATAGTATCATAGTCGTGTAGTGTTATCATCATATCCACGCAACAACACAGTCGAACAGTGCTATCATCACATCTACACAGCTCCACAGTCGTGCAGTGCTTTCATCACATCCACACAACGCCAGAGTCGTGCAGTGGTGTCATCATATCTACACAGCGGCACAGTCGTGCAGTGCTTTCATCATATCAACAGAGCGCCAGAGTCGTGCAGTGTTGTCATCACATCTACACAGCGGCAGTCATGCAGGGCTGTCATCACATCCACACAGCTTCAGAGTCGACCACTGATCTCATCACATACAGAAAACGCCACAGTCGTGCAGCCCTCTCATACAGCGCCAGAGTCGCTCAGTGCTGTCATCACATCTACAGAACGCCACAGGCGAGCAGTGCTGTCACAACATCCACACAACGCCACAGTCGTGCAGTGCTGTCATCACATCCACATTGCGCTATAGTTGTGCAATTCTCTCATCATATCCACATGGGTCCAAAGTTGAGCAGTAGTCATTACGTCAACACTGCGACAGAGTCGTGCAGTGCTGTCATCACATCTACATAGCGCAAAAGTCGTGCAGTGTTATCATCACATCAAAACAAAGACAAAGTTGTGCAGATCTGTCATCACATCCATACAAGGCCACAATCTTCCATTGCTGTCATCACATCAACACAGCTACAGAGTCTTGCAGTGCTTTCATCACATCCACAGAACGCCTCAATAGGGAATTTCTGTCATAACATAGACACAACAGTCTTAGCCACAGTGTTGCAGCGGTGTCATTATATCCCCCATAGCGACAGAGTTATGTAGTGGTGTCACCACATCCACATAACGCCACAGACGTGCAGTTCTGTCATCATGTACACACAGCGCCACAGTCGTGCAGTGCTCTCATCACATAAACAAAACGCCACAGTCGTGCAGTTCTGTCATCACATCCACATACCCCATATTCTTGCAGTGATGTCATCACATCCTCACATTGCCACAGTCGTGCAGTGCTATCATCACATCCATACATTGCCAGAGTCTTGCAGTGCTGTAAGCACGTCCACACAGCACCACAGTCGTGCAGTGCTGTCATCACATCCACGCAAAGCTACCGTCGTGCAGTGCTGTCATCACATCCACCAATCGTGCAGTGCTGTCATCACATCTACACAGCAGCACAGTCATGCAGTGCTGTCATCACATCCAAACATCGCCACAGTCGTGCATGGCGTTCAACACATCCACACATCACCACAGTCGTGCAGTGCTGTCATCACATCCACACAGCGCCACAGTCTTAGAGTGTTATCATATCAACACAGCGCCACAGTCGTGTAGTCCTATCATCACACACACACACACACACACACACAGCGCCACAATCGTGCAGTGCTGTCATCAATTCCACATAATGCCATAGTCGTGTAGTGCTATCATCACATCTAGATAACGCCACAGACATTCAGTGCAGTCATGATATCCACACAGATCCACAGTTGTGCAATGCTGTCATCAAATTCACACAACGCCACAGTCGTGCAGTGCTGTCATCTCGTCCACACATCACCACAGTCGTGCAGTGCTGTCATCACTTCCGAACATCGCTACAGTCGTGCAGTGCTGTCATCATATCCCCTAATCGCTACAGTCGTGCAGCGCTGTCATCACATCTACACAGCGACACAATCGTGCAGTGCTGTCATCACATCCAAACGGCACAACAGTCGTGCAGTGCTTTCAACACATCCACACAGTGCCACAGTAGTGCACTGCTTTAATCATATCCAAACAGCACCAAAATCGTGCAGTGCTCTCATCACATCCACACGGCGTCACAGTTGTGCAGTGCTGTCATCATATCCATACAGCGCCACAGTCTTACAGTGTTGTCATCGTATCAACACAGCGAAAAAGTCGTGCAGTCCGTTCATCACATACACACAGCGCCACAATCGTGCAGTGCTGTCAGCAAATCCACACAACGACAAAGTCGCGTAGTGCTATCATCACATCTAGATAACGCCACAGACGTTCAGTGCAGTCATAATATCCACACAGCGCCACAGTCGTCCAGTGCTGTCATCAAATCCACACAACGTCACAGTCGTGCAGTGCTGTCAACACATCCGCATATCACATATTCTTATAGTGCTGTCATCACATCTCTACAGCGGCACAGACTTGCAATGCTATCATCATATCCACAGAATTCCACAGTCATGCAGTTTTGTCATCACATCCACACAAAGCCAAAGTCGTGCAGTGCTGGCATTACATCCACACAAGGCCAAAGTCGTGCAGTGCTATCATCACATCCACAAAACGCCACACACGTGCAATGCTCTCATCACATCCATACTGCGACAAAGCTGTTCTGTACTCATTACATCAACATAGCCTCACAGTCATGCCATGCTCTCATAAGATCCACATAACGCCACAATTGTGCAATGCTGACATCACATCCAAACAACGCTATCGTCGTGCAGATCTGTCATCACATCCATACAACGCCAAAATCATGCAGTGCTGTCATTACATCTACACAGCGCCATAGTCGTGTAACACTCTCATTCCATCAACACAGCACCACAGTCATGCAGTGCTGTCATCAATTCTACACATCACCATAGTTTTGCATTGCTATCGTCAGATCAACATAACGCTATAGTCGTGCAGTGATGTCATTACATGAACACAGCGTCACAGTCGTGCAGTGCTGCAATCACAATCACACAACATCTCAATCGTGAAAATCTGTCATCACATCTACATATCGCCACAGTCGTAGAGTGCTGTCATCGCATCCAAACAGCTCCAAAGTCGTGCAATGCTGTCATCACATCCACACAACGCCACAGTCATACCGAGCTATCATCACATCCACACAGCGCAGCAGTGGTGTGGTGTTGTCATCATATCCACTCAGCGCCACAGTCCTGAAGCGCTGTCGTCACA
>JAUUDZ010416332.1:0-14683 GCA_032361705.1 Panulirus versicolor | reverse complement strand
TATATATATATATATATATATATGTGTGTGTGTGTGTGTGTGTGTGTGTGTGTGTGTGTGTGTGTGTGTGTGTGGCGTCGTCTTCAATTTTCATGTTATACTGTGTAAGCGTTTGTGTCAAATGATCACTTGGTGCGACCTCGCGGAGTAATGAGAATCCTGGTGTTGTTGTTGTCTATCGTTAATGCAGCGGCTGTGGTGGTTACGCAAGGTACACAAGTGTACGCCATGTCTGGCACGCCCGCCTGCTGGTGACTGCCAAATGCTATATTTGCCGAATGTTACATTTTCTGTAGCGATCGAGATTACACACACACGATGCCTCAGCCCCTCGCAACGCCGGACTGACTGTGGTTGTTGAGGTTGCTGTCTTCTTGGTACCAACTAATTATGAGCTTAATTATCCCTTCAAATATTTGCCTGGTACTTCTACCAAAGGAAAGAGGTCAGTAGCTCCCTGGGTCGACCTCTGGTATATCTGAGGTTTGGTATAACTGATGCCTTGGCTTCCTTCAGTGTCTCAGAGAACGTTGGTCTTGATGGTGAGTGTGGCGATGTAGGTGTTGAGCTGGTGATGCAGGCACTCTCATGGTGACATGATAATTTGCTTCTTGACTACGTGACTCTCTCCCGGAGCTGTGATATTCGCTTCTAGGATGGCTGTTTGTATCTCTGCTGCGTCAAGCGATGCTGAGACAATTGTCACAGACAATCCAGTTGTTCAGGATATGGTACGGAATAGATCTATCTCTTCTGTGCCAGCCACTTTAGAACACTCATTTCTGTGACTGGCAATTCCCGTTCTCTTCAAGTGTGACTGAACACAGACTTTCATGTGTTCGTGAACTTGTACGTCATACAATGATCATCTATTTCCTTTTACCGCTGACATTCTTAGTATGCTGCTCGGGGTGTCCCCCTCTTGAGCTGCCGAACTCATAACCAGAATGACCTTTGTCCTTTACAAACGTCTGTACCAGGTTGGTGATCATCTTTTCCTATTACAGTGCTCTGTTTTTGCTCTATACAGTGGTGTCTGTTGGCGATCTCTACCCAGGTGAAATGAGCCACATGTGCAGCCGTGGGTGGGTGCGTAAACTAATATTTTGAGGAAGTGTTTGATTACTAGACCTCCGTGGGTGGTGGGTACGTATGGTGAGCGTGTCTTGTACCTGGTGGGGTGGATGGGACTGCTGGTGTCTGTGCTCTCTCCACTGTATCATATGACGTGTATAATACCCTTTAATATGGAGCAGAACACCTGGGGCTACAGTTCCCGGGTTACAGTGACCACACAACTCCGACTGCCAAGTTTGGGCTTGGCTGCTTGCACTAGGGCCAGCAGGCCGCCGTGTAGATAACATCAGGCGCCTCCAGCAGGTGCTGCACCCACCTCCCCCCTTCCTGTAGTGTGGGTGCTGGTGGTGGGTGTTCTCGTCTACCCCGGTGCCTGCCTGCCTCCCTGCACACTGGTCGGGTCGGTCTGGTAGCTGCATTACTGCCGCGTTCTACTGTACTGCTGCTTTTGTTGTTGTCATTGCGGTGGTAATGGCTGCTAGGGTTGTAATCACAGTAGAGACTGTGGTAGTTGTGTTGTCTGTGGTCATCGTTGTGGAAGTAGTGTGGTTCTGGTGATATCTGTGAGAGTGGTTGTGGATGAGGTCGTGGTGAGAGACGATGCTGGTGATGCAGCTGTCCTGGTACAGATGATGGTGGTGATGGTCGTGGTAATGTGGGTGTTGGTGACGACTAACGATGCTGCTGCTACATGACAGTAAATAACTAACCGATGAACCAGATGAATGATGTGTTATAAATGACACATGACAAGACGCGTACAACACAAACTCCTACAACACACATACAACACTGACCCCTCACTACCACCTGTCTCCATCTATATCCTGGGTCCATCCATATCATGTTACCTCTATACCTTGGTTCCATCTGTATAGATCACGAGTTTAGGATACCAGTACTGCCTTTCACGAGGTAACCTCGCCATAAACCACCAGGTCCTCTGTTACCTGGCTTCCCCATGTACTGCCATCAACTAGGATCATCAGATGGCACCTCTGGGACAAATCCAAGCCAGCCACATACAGCCTCCCGCTCCATGAAGGTCATTACCCACTGAGCTGGTCATCAGAACACCCGGCAGCAGTATGCCTTCTGAAGGAGAAACATAAACAGTCTTACGGTATCACTACAGTGAGTGTAACCTCTGTGGCACACAGTTCAGTTCAAGGTGAGCTAACCCTTGAGCACCATGATTTGTGAGCATGACACCAGCTAATGGAAAGCCACTCTGAGGTCCTTAACCCATGAACAGAGGTCAAGCCAAGGCGATACCGTCATCTCGTGGTTTGTCAGGGGTTGTTAGTGACACACTGGCCACAACATCTGGTTCGGGGGAGAAAAGCACGAGGAAGGTCACCTCCGTAACCTAACTTGATAAGAAATTTACCTTTTACGTATTGTCTTGACAATAACAGGTCGATGAATGCCTTCCTGCTCGTATAGAAAGAGCTGAACGTCAGAGGTATGTTCTACACACATAAACAAGGCACAGGACTCTGTCGCCCATGGCTAACGAAGAACAAATACTAAACGAGCAAAGCAAACAACAGAAAAACAAACAGCTTGGTAGAACACAGACTACCTGTCCTTCTAAAACTACCAGTACAACAGTACGAACGATACGACCATTCAGTTGGACACTACGATCCTTGAGTAAGACGATACGACCCTTACGCATGATGGCTTGGCCTTTGACATGGACCTAGAGGGTCAAGTCAAAGGGCAGAGCATCACAGCTAAAGGTGGTAACGTTGTGATCCACGAAAGATCAAGTGCACCCAACAATGCCGACCTTACAGCCAGGGATAATGACGTGTGACCCTTGACTCTCTGACACCACCACTATCAGCACGACCGTCATAGCTGAACACGACACCAACTTCTGCGATGATAATCTTGTTAGAGATGCTACTGAGAAGGAATCACAGGAACGAACGTCAAACACAACACGACCAATGACAGAGGTAAAAGGCAGAGAGGAGGAGGAGGACCAAGAACGAGAGAAAATAAGTGGGCGAGGCTGTTGCGATGCACTTGACACATGACATTGGGGCAGAGTGCGGGCCATCAGGCCAACATGCTTGGTCCATGATGAGTGCCTCACACGACTTGACTCACCGGAAACACATCATTCCCACCACCGTCACCAGCTGTTCTTCACTCACGACACGTACCTTCCCACCTCTCCCAGCATCTCCCTTCACAACCCTTATGACTCTCTTCTGCCATCTCCCGCGACGTTCCCCCTTAGTTCCTTCCTTGGCAATATCCTGGTTACTCTCCTGGCATCTCCCTTACATTACAGGTACAAAACAGGGAACCACAGCCACCCAGCTCGGAGGAGCACCCAACTGGCTCAGTGGGACAACGTACAGTTCTGGCTCTTCTACTTTACATTGTCTCCATCACTGATCAGCAGACAGGACTCACCAACAAAATCTTAACACTTGCCGACGACGCACGACATTGGGAAACATAGACCAAAAGAAATGGATGACTGGAAGACATAAGCTGATGTAGTAGTAGTAATCAGAGACGTGGTAAATGGACTTCAATGTAATAAAGACGAAGTAATGTGTTTACGTATCACGGGTACCAAACGTAAACAGAACGTTCGGTCAGCCATCATTAGAAGTAAAAGATGAAATATACCATAATGTGATGAGCATGAATGATGTATAATAAACTTAGCGATGATTACCCGCACAGAACAAAGCAGACAGAATGGTTGGCAGATTCCACAGCCAGAAATCTAAATATGAGACGAGACATAATACATAATGTGCAATAGCCGAGACAGACGCCACTAGTAATACCCTATTGAGCACCATTCACCAAACGCCATCATCCACAAGCCAAAACTGGAACGGCGACAAAGAAGAGCAAGTAGGTCATTCCTGCACACACACAGGTAAACCTAATGAAGGAGGTCACAGCCATGGACAATCATATCCTGGGCAACATAATGTAGAAATCGAACACAAGTTTTGAAAACTTAATAATTTCAACAATAGAACGCACGACAACTTTGTTCACATTACACAGAAGTACAATGCTTTAATACAGAACGCATAAGGTTCTACTTGAAGCAACACTTGTAAAAAAGGGTAATAAACTGCCGCCAGACACTCAATATGTCAGTATGACTCAAACGGTAATATATCTATACCACAGATAAAAAATGATCTAATAATTGATTATCATCAGTGGACGAATCTGTTCTAGATGGACAATATAACAATAATGTTTAAGACAAACAATATAATAATAACGTTCAAGATGGACATAATAATAATGTTATCGATGAACAATATAACAATAATGTTCAAGATGGACAATATAATAATAATGTTTAAGACGAACAATATAATAATAACGTTCAAGATGGACAACATAATAATCATGTTATAAATGAACAATATAACAATAATGTTCAAGATGGACAATATAATAATAATGTTCTACATGAACATTATAATAATAATGTTCAAGATGGACAATATAACAATAATGTTCTACATGAACATTATAATAATAATGTTCAAGACGGACAATATAACAATAATGTTCAAGATGTACAATATAATAATATTCAAAATGGACAGTATGATAATGTTCAAGATGGGCAATATAATACTAATAATCAAGATGAACAATATATAATAATAATGTTCAAGATGGACAATATAATAATAATGTTCAAGATAGACAATATGATAATAATGTTTAAGATAGACAATATGATAATAATGTTCAACATGGAAAATATAATAACAATGTTCAAGGTGGACAATATGATAATAATGTTCAAGATGACAATATAATAATAATGTTCAAGATGGACAATATACTAATGTTCAAGGTGGCCAATATGATACTAATGTTCAAGATGGACAATATAATGTTCAAGATGGACAATATAATAATAATGTTCAAGATGGACAATATGATAATAATGTTCTAGAGGGACAATATAATTATAATGTTCAAGATGGACAATATGATAATGTTCAAGATGGACAATATGATAATAATGTTCAAGTCGGACAACATAATAACAATGTTTTAGATGGACAATATAATAGTAATGTTCAAGATATACTACAACAATAATGTTCAAAATGGACAATATAACGATAATGTTCAAGGTGGAAAAAATGATAATAATGATCAAGATGGACAATATGATAATGTTCAAGATGGACAATATGATAATAATGTTCAAGAAGGACAATATGATGATAATAATGTTCATAATGAACAATAATAATTTTCAAGATGGATAATATAATAATGTTCAAAATGGACAACATGATAATAATGTTCAAGATGGACAATATAAAAATAATCTTCAATAATGGTCAAGATGGAGAATATAATAATAATGTTCAAGGTGGACAATATAATAATAATACTCAAGATGGATAGTATGATAATAATGTTCAAGATGGACAAAATAATAATAATGTTCAAGATGAACAATATAATAATGCTCAAGATGGACAATATAATGATAATGTTCAAGATGGACAATATAATAATGTTCAAGATGGACAATATATTAATATTCAAGGTGGACATTGTGATAATAATGTTCAAGAAGGACAATATAATAATAATGTTTAAGATGGACAATATAAAAATCATGTTCAAGATGGACAATATATCAATAATGTTCAAGATGGATAATATGATAATAATGTTCAAGATGGACAATATAATAATAAAGTTCAAGATGGATAATATGATAATAATGTTCAAGATGACAATATAATAATAATGTTCAAGATGGACAATATAATAATAATAATATTCAAGATGGACAATATGATGAAAATGTTCGAGATGTACAATATAATAATAATGTTCAAGATGGACAATATAATAATAATGTTCAAGATGATCAATATGATAATAATGTTCAAGATGGACAATAAAATAATAATGTTCAAGATGGACAATATGATAATAATATTCAAGATGGTCAATATGATGATAATGTTAAAAGATGGACAATATATCAATCATGTTTAAGACGGACAATATGGTAATAATGTTCAAGATGGACAATATGATGATAATGTTCAAGATGGACAATATAAGAACAATGCTCAAGATGGACAATATAACAATATGGACAATATGATGATAATGTTCAAGATGGACAATAAAATAATAATGTTCAAGATGGACAAATATGATAATAATGTTCAATATGGACGATATAATAATAATAATGTTCAGGATGGACAATATGATAATAAAGTTCAAGATGGACAATGTAATAATAATGTTCAAGATAGACTATAATAATAATATTCAAGATGGACAATATAATAACGTTCAAGATGGACAATATAATAATAATGTTCAAGATGGACAATATAATAATAATGTTCAAGATGGACAATATAATGATAATGTTCAAGATAGACAATATAATAATAATGTTCAAGATAGACAATATAACAATGATGTTCCAGACGGACAATATGATATTAATGTTCAAGGTGGACAACATAATAATAATGTTCAAGATGGACAATACTATAATAATGTTCAAGACGGACAATACTATAACAATGTTCAAGATAGACAATATGATCACAATGTTCAAGATGGACAATATGATAATAGTGTTCAAGATGGAAAATATAATAATAATGTTCAAGATGGACAATATAATACTAATATTCACGATGGATGATATGACAATTATGTTCAAGATGGACAGTATAATAATAGTGTTCAAGATGGAAAATATGATAATATTGTTCAAGATGGATAACATAATAATGATCAAGATGCACAATATGATATTAATGTTCAAGATGGACAATGTAATAATAATGTTCATGATGGACACTATAATAAGAATGTTCACGATGGAAATTATGATAATAATGTTCAAGATGGACAATATACTAATAATGTTCAAAATGGACAATATATTTATAATGTTCAAGATGGAAAATATATTAATGTTCAAGATGGACAATATTTTAATAATGTTCAAGATGGATAATATGATAATGTTCAAGATGGACAATACAATAATAATGTTCAAGATAGACTATCTAATGATAATGTTCAAGATGAACAATATAATAATAATGTTCAAGACGGACAATATATGAATAATGTTCAAGATGGACAATATACTAATAATGTTCAAGAAGGACAATATAGTAACGATGCTCAAGATAGATAATATACTAATAATGTCCAATATGGACAATATGATAATAATGTTCAAGATGTACAATATAGTAATAATTTTCAAGATGGACAATAATAATAACGTTCAAGATGGACAATATGATCATGATGTTCAAAATGGATATCATAATAATGATGTTCAAGATGGACAATATAACAATGTTCAAAATGGACAAAATAACGTTCAAGATGAACAATAAAATAATAATGTTCAAGATGGACAATACAATGATAATGTTGAAGATGAACAATATAATAATTATGTTCAAGATGGATAGTATAATAATAATGTTCAAGATTAACAATATGATAATAATGTTCAAGATGGATAATATAATAATAATGTCCAATATGGACAATATGATAATAATGTTCAAGATGGAAAATATAGTAATAATTTTCAAGATGGACAATATACAAATAATGTTCAAGATGGACAATATACAAATAATGTTCAAGATGGACAATATAATAATAATGTTCAAGATGAACAATATAATGATAATATTCAAGATGGAGAATATGATAATAATGTTCAAGATGGACAATATAATAATGTTAAAGATGGACAATATAATAATAATGTTCAAGATGGACAATATGATAATAACGTTGAAGCTGGACAATATACTAATAATGCTCAAGATGGACAATATACTAAAAAAAATTCAAGATGGACAATATGATAATAATGTTCAAGATGGACAATATAATGAAATGTTCAAGATGGGCAATACAATAATGTTCAAGATGGACAATTTGATAATATTGTTCAAGATGGACAATATAACAATAATGGTCAAGATGGACAATATAACAATGTTCAAGATGGACAATATATTAACGATGTTCAAGATTGACAATATGATAATAATGTTCAGGATGGACAATATAATAATAATGTTCATGATAGATAATATTATAATGTTCAAGATGGGCAATATAATGATAATGTTCTATATGGACGATGTAATATTAATGTTCAAGATAGACAATATAATGATATTCCAGATGGAAAATATAATATTAATGTTCAAGATGGACAATATGATAATAATGTTCAAGATGGACAATATGATAATAATATTCAAGATGGACAATATGATAATAATGTTCAAGATGGACATTATAATAATAATAATGTTCAAGATGGACAATATAATAATAATGTTCAAGATGGACAATATAATACTAATATTCAAGATGGACAATATGATAATAATGTTCAAGATGGACAATACGACATATATTGTAATGTTCAAGACAAACATAAGAATTCATTTCTACTCAAAATTGTCTTCACCATCTGAAGATTACCTTACTTGTTAACCATATTTTACTGAGTGAACGTTACCTTACTACTATAATACCTGGCGACTGAAATGAAAACCATTCTTTCCCCCATTAATCCTTTCCTACAAAATTACTTTGTCGGTAACCTCTCTCTCTCTCTCTCTCTCTCTCTCTCTCTCTCTCTCTCTCTCTCTCTCTCTCTCTGACGCCTCCCATCACAGTCTTCCTGGCAGGCCCTGTGACGCCTTCCCCGTCACAAGCTCTGGCGCCTCGGTGTGGCCTCCCTTGACATCTATGCTGACACATGGCTTGCCCCTCCCTGATACCCCTCCTTGTCCTCCCTCGTCACGCACTCTGACTCCTCTCTTGGCCCTCGACTGCCACCTCCCCAAGCACTCCTTCATCCCTGTGCTCAGGCACCATCCCTGGAGTTCCGCGAGCATCTCCTGGCACCTGCCTACCTTGGCTTCTCCCTCACGCCTGAAATTATTCTGTTTGTTTCATCTCTTCTTCTCTCAACTTAGCTCTGGTATCACTCTCCAAATGCCACAGTTTCCCTTCCCATCAAAATCCCCACATGCAACAGCTTGCCTTCCCATTAATCCCCACATGCAACAGCTTCCCTTCCCATCAATCCCCACACTTGCCAGGTCCTCTTGCTATTCTCTTGACTAATCATTTTCTCAGCTTCTCCTCACGCCTCATCCCACTACGCCTTGCTTCGCCTTCCCCATCATTAATGCTTTCTTATATCTCTCGCACTCAGGCATTTCCGCTGCGTCCGTCGCCTCGCCAGATAACTGTATCCATAAAAAGCAGCGGAGACTGACTCAGTCAGTGAGCTGGTCGACCAGTCAACACCACACACACTCAACCAGCCCAACCTGCTCTCACAGCTGTACCCTCTCGCCTCAACTCTACCATAACCACCAACACTCCCACAACCACCACCACTCCAACAACCACCATTACAGTCCCACAACCACCATCACTCTCCCATAGCCAACGGCACTCTCCCACAACCAACAGCATTTCTTTACAGCCATGAACACTAACAGCCACTAGTGCTTTCCCATAACTATCAGCACTCTCCCACAACAAATGGCATTGTCCCATAATCATCAGTATTCTCCCACAATCAATAGGAATTTCCCACAACAAGCACAGCTCTCCCACAACTAAGCAGGCCTCTGCTAAGGTTAAGCCTCATCCCCCACACTCCCACTTCAGCGATTGGAGTAGATTCCACAGTCATCATGACCTGCCATAACCTCCCTACACTCATCATCACCACCCACACCCGCCTTGCTGCTCTCACAAGCAATTCACACGCCCTATACACAGTCACCATCACTCCTACGCTCCCCTACAGTAACCTAAACACACAAGTCTCCCCTACAGTCCTACCCACAGGCGACATGACCGTCCCCGGAGAGCCACACTCAAGTGTTGAGGTTGGACACGGTCACCTTGACCCGCAGCTGTGCCATCCCAGTGCCACAGCTATACAGTGAGTCATGCCGTGAATCAATGAGTCGAGGACATGCCAACCCCAGCACCGCCACCACCACCACTACACGCCAGCACTCCTCACCCACAACACCCCCGTCCTATACCACGCGGCCTCACACACAGGAGAAGTTCCACAGCACCACCAATCCTGGCCACGTCTCCCTCTGCACGCTAACTACAACCTGCCAAGTATAAGTGGCGCTCTACCACAACCACAACCTGCCAACTAGCGCTCTACCACAACTACAAACATGATCAAGACAAGAATCTTTACCATGCATCTCCCTCCCATATGTTATCTCTTCCACCTGTCGCGTCCATCACGTGGTAATCAATTTGCATGTGACCTAGCCAGGTTCCTACCCTCCAGCCTGCCAGCCTTCACCCAACAAGCCAGGCCCTCCACCTGACTCACTCCAGCGCCACACCACCACGCTCCACCACACCCACATCAACCACGAGAACGATTCCCTGTCCACTCCACATTCCTTCCTCACTGACAGTCCATTCCACATTCCCTCCTCCACTGACAGTCTACTCCTCATTCCCTCCCTCACTGACAATCCACTCTACATTTCCTCCCCCAGTGACAGTCCACTCCACATTCCCTCCCTCACTGACAGTCCACTCCACATTCCCTCCCTCACAGACAGTCCACTCCACATTCCCTCCCTCAATGACAGTCCACTCCACATTCCGTCCCTCACTGACAGTCCACTCCACATTCCGTCCCTCACTGACAGTCTATTCCACATTCCCTCCCTCACTGACAGTCCACTCCACATTCCGTCCCTCACTGACAGTCTACTCCACATGCCCTCCCTCCACTCTTGAAGCCACGCGACTAACAACCTCTCTCCCTCACTGACACCCCTTTCCACACTCCCTCCCTCACTGACAACCCAATCCACACTCCCTCACTCGCTGACGCCCCCATTCCACACTCCCTCCCTCTTTATCTTATTGGCACCCCATTCCACACTCTCTCCCACAGTGACACCTCCACTCCACTGTTCCTCCCTCCCTGACACATTTCACACTCCCTCCCTCACTGACACTCCATTACACTCTATTCACATTCTCTCCCTCACTGAAGCCTCACTCCAAACTCCATCCCTCCGCCAATGTGCTCCCTCCCCTCCTGACACTGCTCCTAACACATCCCTCTTGCAAAAGTCTACGCGTTAACCTTGTCACCTCTAAACTGCCTGCCACAGACCCCAGTAATCCCCACACCGACCGGTATAACACTGTCTGCTTGCGTCCATCACAGGCATATCCCTCCACCCATGACTCCTCATGTGCACCTCTCCCCATCCATCTCCAGCTCAGCTCTCCCTCCCTTCCCGACCCCTTCGTCACTCTCCTCCCCCACCTCATCAACCTCCACTTCAACCTTGCATCTCTTTGCCTACAACCCTCCTCCGTCAACACCCACTTAAACGCTGCCTTCCACCCTTCCTTCCTTCGCCAATAATTCATCTAAACTTCATCCCCGGTAATCTCCATTTCAACCCATCTCCCTTGCCCACCCCTTCATCTACACTTCTCCCCCACGAATCCCCACGTCAAGCAGTCCGCACTGCCGCTCTCTCCCCCCCAGACCATAACCCCGGGGCTGGCAGATTGCAGGGTAAGCTGGTGGCCAACATGACTGTAATGGAAGCTTAGGAAACAAGAGGACGCATCTTGACATCCGCTCCTCTGCCCTCTGAGCTGCGACACAAGCTCCTCCTCCTCCTCCTCCTCCTTTTCCACGTTTTTTTTCGCTCAAATTCGTTTCTGAGAAGTCCTTTAGGGTTTCGTGGAAGGCAGGGCGGGTGTAGACGGGTGGTAGATATTGCATGCTGGGGCCAGGTGGGTTCTCCTGACTGGGAGCTGCTGGCGACACCCCTAGCGGCTCCGAGCCGAGCTCGCTGACGTCCCTAACCGATCGATTGAAGCTCAGGTGTTGCACTGGGTCGTGACCTTGTCCCCCTCTCCCCTCGTTAGGATTTTTTATACAGTCATTCTCTCTCTCTCTCTCTCTCTCTCTCTCTCTCTCTCTCTCTCTCTCTCTCTCTCTCTCTCTCTCACGTAGACTGTCTCATTGTAAGCGTAACAGTAAGCACGAAGGATATAAGGAATCACAAGACACAGGATGGAGGACAGACATTAATCAACGTTTATTCCTCGGAAAATCTCAAGAATTCGGAGATGAGCGGCAGTCCTCCGATGGCGTTCAACGAGGGGCAGGTGAAGCCACACGAAGAACACCAGGACTACCCCACTGTTCACCCATAACACAGAAGGGGCCTCTCAGGATAACATGTTCAGGAAAAGGCTCACAGTTCATGTTGTACGAGACGTAAGACTCAGCTACTATCTACTGTTTAACGATAAGAACTGAGGCTATCAAGTGTAAGTATTGCTTATTCATCACACAACTCAACAGTCATGTGAGAGTGCGTGGTCAACATGTGAGGCACGCGAATTAAGAGCTTTGCTCACGACATCTAAAACGAGTCCAAATTCTCGTTTCGTAGTTAATGAGGCAACACACCAATACTCGCTCGTTTACCCAGTGTTCGTGGATACTGTGTCTATAGAAGACAGTGGAGTGGGAGGCGGGCGGGGAGAGTGTCCTTCAAACCCTCCGGTAATAACAGAGGGAAGATGTTTAACCCCAACACCTGAATATAATAGTTCCCCAACGTCTCAAGGACAGAGTAATGGCAGCTCTCTTAACATGTCACAAGGTTCGTAGGTTAATACATATTTCTAAGAACTCACGAAGAAAAATATGTTATACAGAACACTCTGCCCGAGAACTCAAGAACAGATCTTGCTGTTCTAAAGGGAACACATATGTGAGTGAAACAAAAAATCTATTCAAAGCAGGAAACACAAGAAACTAAGTACAGCCGTAACGCCCATCTGGGCGATCGTAACGCCTATCTAGACGATTGTAACGTCCATATGAACGATCGTAACGCTGATGTGAACGGTCGTAACGTCCATCATGACGATCGTAACGCCCATCTTGACGATCGTAACGCCCATTTGGACGATCGTAACGCCCATCCGGACGATCGTAACGCCCATCTGGACGATCGTAACGCCCATCTGGACGATCATAACGCCCATCTGGACGATCATAACGCCCATCTGGACAATCGTAACGCCTACCCAGAATCATCAAATCGTCTACTTTATTTAAAATGCCACGGAGAAAATGATCAAATAAGATATCAATTCCCATCATTAAAGTGACAGAAAGTCAGGAAACACGAGGAAATGTGAGGAACGTACAAGACAACAGAGTAGCCGCACTCATGACCCGTGTTGATGGATGCAGAGGGACAAGTAACGCCGACAGCATTTAAAGACGAAGGAAACAACGCTGACCTCACTGACAAACATACAGAACAAATGACTGGCTGATGGACGACACAGCTTCCTCATCTCGACAATTTCGCGTGTTTGTTTGCTTGTGCGTTTGTGTGTCTGTATGTACCGTCGTCATAGCGGGGCACGTGGAGGCCCTAAATCTTAAGTGGAGGTACTTTAGAATTTGGACAGGTTTTATGCTACTACACGTTCACCTTGAAGGACCATTTTTAGGCCGCCAAAGACACATAGATTACAGTCACATAGTTCACTAACTCATCCAAAATACCCATCCTAGCAGCCTGAACTTACAAAGAAAGTGCCTCAAGATTAAGGGCTGGATACAATCCTTAAAAGCTTGAAAAAGGCCACTTCTCAAGGTTCGAATCTACATAGCACTCATTCAACGTAAGAGGTGACCACACATTCCATGTTTTCTACAGTCGACATTATAGACATATAATAATGATGAAGGCCATTTTTACTATAAAACATTTCATGAAGGCCATTTTTTTTTTTTCATACAGCGCCAAGTAACACAGTTGGTGATATGAAATGATGTCCAAAGCGTAGGACCTTAGGGTCTTGCACTGAGAACTCGTAATCTGACGGTGCAGGACCTTGGGACCTTACACTGATACCTTGGGATCAGTATCAAAAAGGTCAGGCCAACATACTCAAAGGTCGTACCGTCCTTGCTCAAGTGGTTGAGCGTGTTGTGGTGTATCTACCCTGTTGGGCTGAGAGCTACTGTTCATCAGTTATCTTCGTGACGATGTGGCGGTGTTGGGGCAGGGGAGTCTTGCATCAACACCTACCTCCCTCGTTTACTTTCTCATCTAAACTTTACAATAGAAGGAGTTTTTCGTTAAATTTTCATACACTGAGAAAAAATCATCTTGTATGAATTTACTAAGTTCAGCGAAGATATAAGAGACCGTTTCTTTCAGGATTAATTTTTGAACTAGTACCTGTTGCCTTGATTACTTGTTGTTGGCTAAGATGGCACGGGCAACTGAGGCCCTAATGAAGGCCATTACCATATTTTAGGGAGAATAGAAAGATGTTTTGGAAGGAGGTAAATAAAGTGCGTAAGATAAGAGAACAAATGGGAACATCGGTGAAGGGGGCTAATGGGGAGGTAATAACAAGTAATGGTGATATGAAAAGGAGAAAGCGTGAGTATTTTGAAGATTTGTTGAATGTGTTA
>JAUUDZ010416311.1:0-14684 GCA_032361705.1 Panulirus versicolor | reverse complement strand
GGAAATATGATTAAAGGGTAAGAAAAAGACATGAAAGAGTAAGAGGGAGAAATAAAGTAGAAGTGAAAAGATCAAAAGTGGTCTTTGAAAGATTGTGTGGAAGTTGAGTATGTTTTACAGTCGAATCTAGTAGAGGTGAAGTGGGAATGTTACCAGAACATCATCAGTCTGAAGCCTAAAAAAACCATAAACATTTTCAAAATTTTGTCTTTGTGATGCTTGCTATTCCAGTATAAGCTACTTCCTAAAATGGTCCTTTACTCATCTTTTCATTTCAACATTAGGAAGAAGAAAAGGATTATTTTCTTCACCATTTGCCGATGGAAATGACCACATAGAGCTGAAGATAACAACACTTCCAACTGTCAAGCTGGCCTTAAAAAAAGTGGAATTCTTACTATCATTTATAAAGGAATACTCTGAAACACTCAAAAGTATTTAACATGCTCAACATCTATTGATGAACTACTTTAGTTTCCTAAAGTACAGAAAGGTGAAGTCAGATTAGTTTCATAGATTTTTTTTCATTCATGTTAGCCATTTCCTTTGTCAGCGAGGTAGTATCAGGAACAGAGAATAAAAAAGGCTTCACACATACACGTTTTCTCACACTTATTTGTCGTTTCCCACGTTTTAGAAAGAACATACTCCCAGGTGTAAGGAAGAATGTTGCCTTTATGTTCACTACATGTCTTAGAAAGCAACTAAAGGGGGTGGTAGCTTGGGGCTGGAACCCCCCTTCTTGTATTTCATTTTCTAAAAGGAGGAACAGAAAAAGGACCCAAGCAGGGAATGCTCATCTGCCTCAGAGGCACAGACTGGGGTGTCTCAATGTTTGTGGATGTAACCAGTATGAGCAGAGAGGAAAGATAAGTAATATGTTTGAGGAAAGAAACCTGGGTCTGTGAGTGAAATATAGCTCATGGTTAAAGAGGAGGAATGTTTTAGAAATGTCTTTGGAAAAAAGCTAAGGGTTGGTGAGAGGACAAGAGCTAAGGAAGGAGTAGCACTACTCTTGAAGCAGGAGTTGTGGGAGTGTGTATTAGGGTGTTAGGAAGTAAATTCTAGATTGAGATGGGTAGAAATGAAAGTGGAGGCTGAGAGAAGGAGGACTATTAATGCTTATGCACCTGGCCATGAGAAAAAGATCATCAGAGGCAAGTATGTTGGGAGCAGCTGATTGAGTGTGTCAGTAGTTTTGATGTAAGAGACTGGATATTAGTAATAGATGATTAAAATGCAAAAGTGAGTAATGTGGTAGTTGAGGGTATAACTTGGGGGGTATAGAGTGTTATGAATGGAAATGGTGAACAGCTTGTGGAGTTGTGTGCTGAAAAAGGATTGGTGATCGGGAATACCTGGTTTAAAAAATGAAAGATATACACAAGTATACATAGGTTAGTTGGAGAGATGGTCACTGGGTGTTATCAGATTACATTTTGATTTACAGGTGTATAAGAGAGAAACTTTTGAATGTAAATGTGTTGAGAGGGGCTGCTGGTGGAACATCTGGTCATTATCTTGTGGAGGCGAGGGTCATGATTTGTAGAGGTTTTCGAAAAAGAAAGTGTTGTTGAGAAGAGAGTGGTAAGAGTAAGTGAGCTTGCAAAAGAGACATGTATGAAGAAATACCAGGAGAGATTGAGTGTAGAATGGCAGAAGGTGAGAATATATGATGCAAGAGGAGTGGGTGAGAAAATAGGAGGTATTTAGGGAAGTAGTGCTGGCATGTGCAAAAGATGTGTATGGTATGCGAAGGATGGGAGCTAAGCAGATTAGAAAGGGTACTGAGTGGTGGGATGAAGTAAAGTTGGTATTGAAAGAGAAAAGAGAGGCATTTGGGCATTAATTACACAGAAGGAGTGTAAATTATTCAGGAATGTATGATAAAAAGTGACATATGAATTTGTATGTGGCATTTATGGATCTGGAATAAGCATATTAAGGTTTATAGAGAAAGTCTTCAGAATATACAGTGGGCAAGGAAGCTGCTAGAAGCAGGTAGAAATTTTTACCAAGAGTGTAAGGCATGTGTATGAATAGGAAGAAAGAAGAGTGAATGGTTCCAAGTGAAAATTAATCTATGGTAGGGATGTGTGATGTCACATTGGTTGTTCAGTTTGTTCATGGATGGGCTTGGGAAGTGAGTCAGTTGTTTGTTGATGATACAGCGCTGGTGGCAGATTTGAGAGAAAAACTGCAAAAGCTGATGAATAAGTTTGGACGAATGCATGAAAGGAGAAAGTTGAGGATAAATGTGAATTAAAGCAAGGTTATTAGGTTTGGCAGAGTTGAGGGATTGGTTAGTTGGGGTGTGAGTTTGAATGGAGAAAAATTGGAGAAGTGAAGTGTTTTACATACCTGGAAGTGACATAGCAGCAAATGGAACCATGGAAACAAAAGTGAGTCATAGGTGGGGGAGGGGGTGAAGGTTGTGGGAGCACTGAAGAATCTGTGGAAAGAGAGGTCATCTGGGAGAGCAAAAATCGATATGTATGAAGGAGTAGGAGTAACAACAATATTGTATGGATGCAAGGCATGGGCTATAGATAAGGCTGTGTGGAGGAGGGGTGATGAATTGGAAATGAAATGTTCGAGAACAATACGTGGTGTTAGGTTGTTTGATTAAGTAATGAAAGGATAAGAGAGATGTGTGATGATATAAAGTGTGGTTGAGAGAGCTGAAAAGTGTGTTCTGAAATGGTTAGGACATAAAGTGAGAATGTGTGAGGAGAAAGTTGACAAAGAGGATATATGTATTAGAAGTGGAGGGAACAAGGAGAATGGGGGGACCAGTTTGGAGATGGAAGGATGGAATGAAAAATATTTTCAGTGATTGGGACTTGAACATGCAGAATGGTGAAAGGTGTGCATGGGATAGAGTGGATTTTAATGGTGTAATTATACTGGGGTTGACCTGTTGTCACTGGACTGAACCAGGGCATATGAAGCATCCAGGATAAACCATAGAAAGGTCTCTGGAGCCTGATTGTGGATAGGACACTGTGGTTTTGGTGTATTACACCTGATAACTAAAGAATGGATGTGAGCGGATGCAGCCTTTCTTTGTCTGTTCCTGGTGCTACCTTGCTAATGCAGGTAACAGCATTCAGGTATGAAGATGAAACACAAGTATATGTGGGTGAGTAGGGAAGATGGTTAGCAGGCATTATTGGACTACATACTAATTGATAGGCATGCAAAGGAGAGACTCTTGGATGTGAATATTCTTATGGGGGCAGCTGGTATTATGTCTGACCATTACTTGGTGGAGGCGAAGTTGAAGTTGTGTCGAGGTTTTTGGAAAATAGTTAAAGATGTGAGTGAGAAGAGGGGTGTGAAAGTAAGTGAGTTGGAAGGGAGACTTGTGTTAAGAAATATCTTGAAAAGTTGGGTCCAGAATGGCTAAAGGTGAGAGTAAGTAAAGCTTGGGGAGTGATTGAGGAATAGGAGGCATTTAGGGAAGTATTACTAGCACGTGTTGCATACAAGTAATGGGAGATGGGCAGGTGAGAAAGGGTAGTGAATGGTGGGATAACAAAGTAAGATTGTTAGTGGAGGAGAGAAGAGAGGTGTATCCCATACAACTTACCAGGTACACTCAACAAACTTATACCTCCGCAGTCAGAACATTCACCTTCATCCCACCGCCTTTATACAGTGGCACTATACGTGCATTTCACCGGTCCTCAGGCACCACACCATGATCCTTACATGCCTTGAAAATCCTGACTAACCTGTCAACAACACAGTCAACCCCTTTCTTGAGAAATTCCGCTGCAATACCGTCCACTCCAGCTGCCTTGCCACATTTTATTTTATGCAAGGCTTTTACCACCTCTTCTCTTTTCAATAAACCATGTTCCATGACTCTCCCACTTTGCATTTCTCATGACCCAAACACCATATATCTGCCACCCTTTCATCAGACACGTTCAAAAATCCTTCAAAATACTCGCTCTGTCTCCTCCTCATGTCATTACTAACTGTTACCACTACCTTATTTCCCCTCTTCACTGATGTTCCCTTTTGTTGTCTCGTTTTTCTCACTCTATTAACTTCCTTCCAGAACATCTTATTCTCTCTGAAGTTTACTGGTACTAGCTCACCCCTTCGTAGTGGAGGCAAGGGTAAAAGTTGGCAGATGATTTAGAGAAAGAGGAAATGATATTGGTGAGAAGAGGATAGTGAAAATGAATGAGCTTCGAAAAGATGAATGTGTGAGGAGAGATTGGATGAAGAACGGCAGAAGGTGAAAGTAAACAAAACAAGGTGGTAGTGGAGGAATAGGAGGTGTGTAGGGAAGCATTTCTTACAAATGTGGATGAAATGTGTGGCATGTGGAAGTTAGCATGTGCATGTTTGAGAAAGGGTGGTGAGTGTGGGGATGAGGAAGCTCAGTTGTTAGTGAAAGAGAAAGGAGAGTTGTATGGATGGTACCTGTCCTCAAACATTTCATTTCTAACACAACCACCTTTTTTCGAACTGTTTGATCTAGGACCTATCCCTCACATCCATACATCTCTGGTGAAACTACTATTATGTCAAACATACCCATCTTTGTTCTCACAGTTAGTGGCTTCTCTTTTCACATTCCTTAATGTGCCCTGTACCTTAGCCCCCTAACCCTCCCTATGGCTCACTTCCCCTACCATAGCTCCATTCACTGCCATATCCGCTTCCAGGTATAAAGAAAAATATCCAGGCTCTCTCCATTCTAACTCTTATTTCAACTAACCTGTCTCTCTCAACTAAACATAATAACTTGGTTTTACTCACATTTACTCTCAACATTCTGATTTCATGAGACCAAAAGGAAGACCAAGAAGGAATTAGAAGAATGGACTGAAAAAAACTTTAAAGCGACCGGGTCTGAATGCTTAGATGGGTGAGAGGCATGTGAAGGATAGAGAAATTGGAGTATAAGGGGGATGATGTGCCATCAGTAGGCTAAACCAGGGTATATGAAGCAGTAAGGGGAAACCATGGAATGGTCTGTGGGACTTGGCTGTGGATATTAGGCTCTGGTTACTGTGCTTCTTACATGACAAGTATATAGTGGATGTAGTTAAATGAGGGCATTGTTTCTTGTGTTCCTGGCGCTACCCTGTAAAGTTGAGAAATGGCAAATAAGTGTGAAAAAATGTACACATATAATGTGTGTGTGTTTTGTATGTGTATGTATTCAGTGTCATTTTTAAGTTTTTCCTTTTGCATTGTTTAGCAAACATCCAGTTGCCTAGCCCCCTTTGAACCTTTTTGGAATTTTACCAGGTTGAAAAAGGTGTCCTACAGATGGAAGAAAATGAGTAAGATGTGAAATTATTAGAGAAATTATTGTGGGCTATTTAAACAACCAAAGCCATTGAAATCCAGCATGTCATAGACATTTAATTCTTGGTATGCTACATCCTATTTAAACCCAGCATGTACCCAATGACCTTAGTGTGGCTTTCTCCAGTCTGACTTTGCTTCGCTGTCCTTGTTCACTGAGTCTTCCTAAAGTATTAGATACAAGAGCACTCTTCGTGGCTTACTGATGTGTCAAGATGTGACACTTGGCTATTATCTTTGACCAAGCCCGACAAAATCTGGTCTATTTGCACTGTGGAGAGGTAGGTAAGACTGTCAGAAGCACATGTCGTCTTCCCACTTTGGTGATCTATGGATATATGAGGCTTAAAGATTTTTTTGCTTGCTGGATTGAGTTGTATGTGATAAATGATATTTATACATGCTTCCAATGAGTAAGGGAACCATTAGTATCTTCATATACAGGTAGAAAAATAAAGAACATGTGTCATTTGTTCTTGGTGATCCTGCATGTCATACACTGTTAGTACTAGAGGGGTTAGAATAGGCGAGATCCTCTTAGACAAAACGTTTAATGGGCATTAAAATCCTCTGTTGTGATCACTAGCACTGAACTGTTATTGTCAGTAACAGTGCTAGCTGTATATAAAAACTAGCAAGGTGAGCAGCACATGGTCATAGGTTCTAAGTCATATCCTTGCAGCATACAGTCATAAGTTCTAAGTCATATCCTTGCAGTGTATTGTTCTCCATCCTTACCTCATGTTCATGTACTTAGACATTTTTGTGTAACTAAAAGGATGATAGTTTATGATAATATTAGATGAGCTCTGGTAATTATATGATTTTATCAGTTATCTTGTAAGTGCAGAGGTAACATGTGAATCTGTGTTCCAAAATATATATTTTGGATTTAGTAGTATGTTAAAGAATAAATCACTTAAAAGGCATCAAAAACATTTTGAAAAGATACTCTTTTTGGGTTGTCAGTCAGTTTTCCCACTCACACATTAATGTTTATAGTAAACCTCAATATACCATTCTTTTCTTTTAATTTTTTATCTTTCTGTGAATTCACAACGCTCTCAGTTCACAATTACCAAGACTGCTATTACATTCTTCACTGTTTTTAGCAACTACTTATGTGGACTTTAAGTACTATGTATATCTAGTTATTTAAAAGTGTGAGGAATATCAGCTTGTAATTCATAAAGTTTGGAAGTATTTTGTTTGGATGCAATCCTTTTAACTGTGATACTAGTAAATGTAAGTGGATTCATGTACAAGAAATAAAGCCTATGCATATTTTATTTCTTTTTGTTTTTTCATCATTTTTCCCCAAGCTTAGTGTCAAACATCACTTTTGATTAGCAAGAGAAGATGTATAATATTGAAATAATGAGCAAATATATTGTGTTAGTAGGTTATATTTATGGTAGGATGATAATGGAAGAGTAATAGGTTGATGGTGTAAGAAAAATTAAGATATTTTTATCTCTATCATTTTGAATATCTTCCACGCTTCAGATAGGCTAGCATGATTAAAATTGTTCTCAAACAGTTCAGCTCCTAACTATCCTTGTAAATGGAGGCTATTTGCTTGTTTAGGATTAACAAATATTTATTAGTTATAAGAATTTATTAACCCATTTTCTGAATGTGGGGCATATATGTTGTTAGTTCTCAAATCAGCCTTCTCGACCTCAAGCAGAATATTTTTTTTTCATACATGTTCACCATTTGGTCACTGTTTTTGTTGTGAGATCCTATGAAATGATACAAGATACTACACTCAAAAACTCTGTAGTCATATATGTTTTTAACTTTTTTCTTACTTCATCAATGTTTGCCGCAATAGTGAGGTAGTGCCAAGAACAGACAAAGAGAGGCCTCATCTGTTCACATCCATTCTCTAGCTGGCATATGTAATGCACTGAAACCACAGTTCCCTATCCACAACCAAGCCCCACAGACCTTTCCATGGTTTACCCGAGATGCTTCACATGCCTTGGTTCAGTCCACTAACAGCATGTCGACCCCAGCGTATCACATCCTTCCAGTTCACTGTGTCCTTTGCACCCCTTTCACCCCCCTGCCTGTCTAGCCCTTGATCACTCAAAATCATTTTCACTGCATCCTTTTGTGCTTGTTCTCTCCACTTTGACACATATATCCTCTTTGTCAACCTTTTGTCACTTATTTTCTCCATATGTCCAAACCATTTCAGCACACCCTCTGCAGCTCTCGCCACTCATGATTCCAGTTCAGAGGTGGTGTTTGTGTTTATCCCAACATCAACACACCTATTGCCTGCCTCAAGGAGCTTGAGTACCCAAACTTTGATGTCGCTGAAGGTCTGTTTCCCAACTACCACACTTTTCCTGTTTCACCTATAACTCTCCTAATTCTAAAAATTTTATATCTCTTCGACTATGTAAGCTCCTGCCATGAAACTGTGGCATCCTCTCACCCACAAGTGGAGATCCTCTACCTCAGGGATTTCAACATTCACCATAGGGAAAGGTTGAATTCCTCTCATACAGATGGTGGAGGGATTGAAGCCCATATGTTCATTATCCTCAGTGATGTAAAGCAAATTTTCTCTCACCGTACCCATATGCCTGACTGCTGTAACCACTCTCCTAATATTGTGGATCTGTTTTTCACCTCTAGTCCATCTTGGTGTAAGTACAAGCCCCTTCTGAGCATAGATATTGGTACCTCAACAAAGCTGACAGGTATAACTTTCCAGACCTCTTCACTGCCTACAGGCTACATTCTCCACCTCTCTAAGACCCATGCATTTACCTCCTTCATCACCCCATCCATTAAACAAATTAAACAGCCATGGTGACATCACACACCCTAGCTGCAGACTAACCTTCTGGAACCAGTCACTCTCCTCTCTTCCTACACATACCTTATACTCTAGAGTCTAGACACAAACTTTTAACTGCTTCTAACAGATCTTCCACAAGGCATCCCTGTCAACCCTGTTATATGCTCTTTTATGATATACAGATGCCACATACAAATCCCTCTACTTCTTAAAGTATTTTTCACACACATTTTTCAAAGCAAACACCTGATCCATACATCATCCACCGCTCCCAAGATCACATTGCTCCTTCCCAGTCTGCTCCTCTGTATATACCTTCACCCTTTCAATAATATGAGTAATATCTTCCATATATTATTCTTGCCTCCACTTACACTGTGTTGCTGCCTTTTATACATGATATGACTATATGTTTGTTTGTACATTTATGTACAGTAGTGATGTTACTAGACTCTGCTTGCTCAAGGTTACACAGCAAGTGAAAAGTCACTTTGATGAGGTTGCATCATTAGGAGTACAGTCTTGTCAGAGAACTTCTCACTTCTAAGGGGTCTACATTTCCCTGCTATTGGAAGTACCACAACCTTGGGCTGGAGGAGCCTTTAGAAAGGTTATTACATAGAAATTGGTCTTTGGGTGATTATACATGAATGTAGTATTGTAAATTATAAAGGTGGATGGCATGTTTGTAGTTTCACTTGAGTTGTGTCTCCCCTTTTCCTTTTAATCTTTAAGTGTATAGGCCATAGACAGGAATTACACTAGAGGTATAGAGTGAAACAGATTCACTATAGTATAAAAGTGGCCACATTGTTTTTGAACTCTGGGGAGTACTAGCATGGTGGTGAAAGTCAGCCAGTCACATGAGGTGATATTTTCAGTGGGCAGGTATCTCCCACGTCTTAATTATAGAGAGGAGAAAGTCCAGTTCATTCTCTTTTCACAGAGTTGGGATGCTGAGAGTGACTTGTAGAAGATACTCCCAAGTCACATTGGGTGGGTTAATTCATTGGCTTATGGTAACTGTTAAGTCCCATACCTCGAACAGTATAGCAGTGTGATGTTTAGGACATGGACTGCCCCACTGAGTTAAAATGATTTAAGCAGTCCCTTGCAGGCCAAAGATCTTTCTTAGAATACGTGTGTATGTGTGATTACTATTTCTGTTACGAGAGGAAATTTTATATTTGTGTTGCCCCATGTACCATGTTTTTACAATTATGTGTGCATGGACACACACCCCTCAGCCTAAACTAGGTGTGTGTGTGTGTGTGTGTATCTGTCCATGCATGTGTAATTACCTATCTGTACTGTAAGGGGAGGGTTTTACACTCATGGAGCCCTTTCTCTTGAGCGTTTTTTACTATCAAGCAATTTAAATTTTTGTATACTCTCTGCATTAAGCATGTGTTCATTCATTTGAGTGTGTGCATTTTATTCTTTTTGGGTGGGTTAGGAAGAGCATTTTTCTTGAGTACATTTGGTTTGGGATAGACTAATCTAATATTTTTTTCTGAGGAAGCTGGTTGCCTTTCCACCGCAGCCCAAGTAGGAGATTTAAAAAATCACAGGCCTTTTACAAATAGTTTCCTTGGAGTTTAGCTCCTCAAAGGCTCCTATAAAATTTCCTTTACTTACAGCCTTGGGTTCTGTGAGGAGATATAATGAATTACACTTTATATCAAGACACAGATCTTCTCTTTGATGACAATCTCTTTGGAACTCTTAAATTTAATAATAGCTCTATTGTCATCCATCGCTAGAGGACTTCATGAAGAGATCATCGTGCCTTATGGCCAGTTAATCACTTAAGAGAACTTTTAGACCGTATCCAGTTTTACTGATGGAACCATTTATTTGTGCATCCTGGATCTTTGAAACCCCTTTCATCGAGGAATATTTCTACAGTACATGGATTAAGAAACATATAGAGGAAGTTGGCCAGTACCATGCCTCTAATTTAGCCTTCTCCAGAAATATTTCTGTGGAGAAAATAAAAAAGATGGGTCTTTGGGACTCATCTACCACCTTATCAGATGGAGCCAGAGTTTAGACATTGTGTTTCTTCCCAGTGTGGTTAGAGGGATTCTTCCTTGAGGAAAGACAGATTCCAGTTTGTATCCAAATCACGTTTGAAGGTATTTATGTTTGCTTTGCTTGTCATCTTCTTATCTGAAAAATAATCTCTGAACCCTCCCTCTTCATGTGCATATGCTCTCTTCAATGTGGTACATTCTTACAGGACATGCTACAGAGGAAAGAAATGTAGGTTTTGAAAATTAAAAAAGAATTTTGAGGCAATATCTCAGGTATTTTTTTTCCTGGTTACTTTTTTTTTTTAAATCCTTTCTCTCTACCATCTGTGATTACTTTTGGGTTAAAGATCCATGATTTGTAAATTTTGACCTGTTAGCAGCTGGATTTGAGTAGGTCTATAACATCATCTCTGTGGCCATGTCTGATTGGCTGAGGGTGGACACAAAATGAGCAAGCTAAAACCATGGTTGAGTGGTACCAGAAATACTGAGAGTTGGAAGGTCCTAATCTGATTTTTCTTAGAGACATTCCTGAGAATCTCTCTCATTCTTGCAGGACACAACCTTGGAGAGAAAAGGTTTTACTTTTAAAACCTACATTTCTCCCTTTTTTAATTTTCCTGACCTCTTGATTTTTTGTTTCTCTCATAGTGTATGTTTGCTTCATTCATTTTATGTGTATTTCATGTAGTCAAGCCATTGGCTGGTATTGATATTTATTTAACTTTGAAACAAACATGAAGATTCCCCACATTTTTCGAGCTTTGGTTGTGGATAGGTCATACTGTGGAAATAGTTAATGTTATGGAGATGAATAAGGAAAATTGTATACACAATTAGATTAGGACATTTTTGTAATTACACAAGGTACTGCTGAAGGAATTAGTCAAGATGTAATGCACTTAGAACTAAGCAGAATGGATCATTTGACACAGTTAAGACCAGATACAGACAGAATCAATCACTTGTCACCATCAAGTCCAAGCATAAAATGAATCACATGGCACATGGACCACACAGACCCCGTTATGATTACCTAGTTGAACTACAGGGAGAGGTAGTTTTACACTCGTGGAGCCCCATCTCTCAAATATTCTCTAACAAGTAGTTTCTGTATGGAGTTTGCATTAATAACCATGTCTTCAGTCAGAGCATTCCATTCTTTAACCAGATTTATGTTATAGAAGCACTTCCTCACATTTTTTTCTGGCTAAATTAATTTCATGTCTTCTGGTTGTTCCATCCCTACATCTCTTGAAGAACTGTACACATTAAGATCTGTTTGAAGAGGGATCCATTGAGTAGCAAAGGTTGACTTGGACTATCAAGTTAAAGTTTGTAGATGGGCCGTAGTATTAGCCCATTAAATTCTCTATCTAAAAAGGCAAAAGTGTGTAGCATGATTTTAATTATTTTCTATTTATTATAAATTACCCAAGGATCCCTTTCTGAAATGGTCCTAATATTACCCATGACCCTTTTTCCAGGGGCTCTTACAGCTCCAAGGCTATGCTACCCTTAGTAGCAGGGTCTGGATGGACTTTGAAGCAAGAAGTTCTTTGATGAGACTGTACTCTCTTTTGTCAGCTGATGATATAGCCCCTGAGACTGTACTCTCTTTTGTCAACTGATGATATAGCCCCACCAAAGGTGACTTTTCAGTCCCCTTGTAACCTAGTGCAAGTGGACTCCAGTAGCATTGTTTGTACTGGTTAACAGAACTGAATATAATCTGTATTGTTACTCCTGAGTACACCCATAATTTTTAATAATAAATATGTTTGTATCTAGTTTGGGGAATTTGTAAATAAAACTTAAGGACTAAAAGTACTATGTATCAACATCCACTTGATCTGGAGGCTGCAGCATAGGCTTATGAGGGATGGGGGTTTTATGGTGGAAGTCATATTTGGTGTATTTTGAAATGAATTTGAGAAAATCTTGCTTCATACAACCATAGCTGGTGAGAGGGAAGCCTGAGTACAGCATCTGTGTCTTTTGGTAGATCTGAAAGGAAATTATAGATTATTCATAAATCTTCTTTATATATGCAGTACATATAGAGAGATATAAGTATTACTCTTATTTCATACTACCATAACTTCCAGTAAAGCTCTCTCCTCTTTTATCGTTATATACTGTAATATAGGAATGAAATACACTAACTCTTTGATAGGATCAGTTTACATAAACCTGATGCTTGTACATTACTCTGTCTACTGTCAATTCCAGCACATAAATTGCATGTGTAATAAGATGTTAAACAGAAAGTGGTGGTAATATTACAAACTCCCACACTGACCAGTACCATGCCGATTTGGATGCGTCCACCATTGAGGATGGTTGGTAATGTTCCCTTTCGCTCCCTTCGCTTCACTTTGGCTTTGTCCATCTCATACTTGATAAAAGCCAAGGAAGGTTCACTAGGGCTCTGCAGGCATGGCCGTAGCCCAGCTTGGTTCTGGGAGATATACAGTGCCTCCATCAGGGACTCACCACCCACCACCACTGAACCTAAGCTGCATTAATGAGGGCAGTTAGTGCTAGCAAGAGAGGAACTTATGGAGAATTATTCAGGAGGGTGAATTTTGAAGAGTCATTAGTGTCTTGATACTTAATGACCATGTGAGATTGGAATTTGTGGTGAATTTTTATGAATTATATAGTTCAGCATTCAGTAACTCCTAATATATTATTGACTGGTGAAGTTAAGACTACAAATTTTATGCATATTTATCACTAACAGAATCACTAACAGATAAAGTGAAGAATAAAGATTTTATTTACCATTTGCTTATAACTAATAAATGTAAGTGTTGTATCATCTTATTAATATTATAAGCAATACAAATTGCATTTGTGAAATTTGTAACTAAAGGTAGAAATTGTAGCCCATACCCAACCTTTGAGCAGAATTAGTGACAACAAGAATAATGAAGCGATGGGCAGGTGTAAGTGAAAGCAGTGGCAGCAGCTCCCTTTCTGTGACGAAAGGCATCTGAACCGGTGAACACAAGCACCGGTGCCAGTATGGCCTGCCTTTGATACAGCTCTGCAGTGTGTCCAAGCTTGGCTTTGACTCACGCCCACTGCGATTACTCCTGCCAAGATACTCACATGAGTCTGCTTGTAAGGTGATTAGTGAAGATGAATGACTTTATGATACAGTATATTTACTATATTTTTTTCATACTTGATTGCCATTTCCCACATCAGCATGGTAGCTCAAGGAACAAATGAAGAAAGGCCACATCCATTCTTTACCTGTAATGCGTAATGCACTGAAACAAAAGCTCCACATCCACAACCAGGCCCCACAGACCTGTCCATGGTTTAGCCCAGATGCTTCACATGCCTTGGTTCAGTCCATTGATAAAACATTGATCCAAGTATATCACATCATTCCAGTTCACTCTATCCCCTGCACACCTTTCCACCCCCTGCATTGTCAGCCCCCGATAACTCAAAAGTCTTTTTCACTCCCTTCCTCCATGTTCGACTTGGTCTCCCTGTTCTTGTTCCCTCCACACATATATCCTCTTTGTCAATCTTTCTTCACTCACTCTCTTCATATGCTCAAACCATTTCAGCACACCCTTTTCAGAAAGCTCTCTGAACCACGCTCTTCTTATTACCATTCATCTCTCTTAACCTTTCATTTCTTAATCAAACTGTCACATGACATGCTGTTCTTAAACATTTCATTTCCAACACATCCACCCTTCTCTGCACAGCCATATCAGTAGCCCATGCCTCACAATATTGATAGGACTACTATACCTTCAAACATAACCATTTTTGCTCTCTCAGATAACATTCTTTCCACACATTCTTCCCAATACCGTCTCACCCTCACCCACCTTATGACTCACTTCTGCCTCCATGGGTCCATGGCACCCAGCTCTTAATGTATTTCCTTTAGCGTTTCATGAATTGCTCCCTCAAAGTCCTCCACTTTGCTTTAAATAGCTCAATAAAACTGTTTAAGAAGTTCAATTGTCCACAACTTTTTTCTCATGAGATAGTTTGTCCCACGAACTTTGGGAGAATACCCAAGATCCGGAGAGGTTTGAGGTGCTTTTGGTGAGGTAAATACCTCTTCCCACCTCACATACCACCTGTTCAGCACTTTTAACCTACTGCTTACTCTGAGTCCGTTCCTTTACCAATCATGCACATACCTCCGTCCCACAAGCAGTCCCACTGGCCGTCTCAAGACAATATTCCTAGATGCTGCAGATGCTTAACCTTTTCTGCTGTGTTTAGGATGTAGTCAGTGTGTGTATGGTGAATAACATTTTTTTTTTTACATTTTGCATTGTTATTGATATACTGACTGTGCCTACTAAATATTTAACATGCCTTCAGTGTGGTAAATTTCAATATATTCCCCCCCCAAAAAAAAGTATCAACTGTTTTGCAAAGGGGATAAGAGTGAGTGCTCAAATTACAGAGGTATAAGTTTGTTGAGTATTCCTGGTAAATTATATGGGAGG
>JAUUDZ010416300.1:0-14684 GCA_032361705.1 Panulirus versicolor | reverse complement strand
CCTTCAGGCAGCACACTACGAATCAGTTCTGTGACACCTTCAGGCAACACATTACACCACAGCTCTGTAACACCTTCAGGCACCACACTACACTCCAGCTCTATAACACCTTCAGGCAGAAAATACTACATCCCAGCTCTGTAACATCTTAAGGCACCACACTACACCACAGCTCTGTAACACCTTCAGGCAGCACACAACACACGGCTTTGTGACACCTTAAGACAGCACAGATATGTAACACCTTCAGGCAGCACACTACGAATCAGTTCTGTGACACCTTCAGGCAACACATTACACCACAGCTCTGTAACACCTTCCGGCAGCACACTACACCCCAGATCTGTAACAACTTCAGGCAGAATATTAAACCCCAGCTCTGTAACACCTTAAGGCACCACACTACACCCCAGCTCTCCAACACCTTCCTCGCAGCGCACTAAACCACAGCTCTGGAACACCTTCAGGGAGCATGGTATATCCCAGCTATGTGACACCTTCAGGTAGCACACTACACCAAAGCTTTGTAACACCTTCAGGCAGCACACTACACCTGAGCTCTATAACACTTTCAGGCAGCACACTACAACACAGGTCTGTAACACCTTCAGGCAGCACAATATATCAAAGCTCTATAACAACATCAGGCATCACACTACACGTCATTTCTGTAACTCCTTTAGACAGCACACTACACCCCCGCTCTGTAACACCTGGCGGAAGACTACACATCAGCTCTGTGACACCTTCAAGTAGCAACCTACTCAAACTTTGTAACACCTTCAGGCAGCACACTACACCCCAGCTCTGGAACACCTTTAGGCAGCACACTAAACACCAGCTCTGTGACACCCTCCGGCAGCACACTACACCCAAGCTGTGTGACACCTTTAGGCAGCACCATGCACCCGAGCTCTGTAACACCTTTCGGCAGCAAACTACATCTCAACTCTGTAAGACCTACAGGCAACACACTACACCCCAGCTCTATAATACCTTCAGGATGCATACTACACCCCTGTTCTTTGACAACTTCAGGCAGCACATTACACCCAGGCCCTGTAACACCTTCAAGCAGCACACTACACCCATTTCTATGACATCTTCATGCTCCACACTATATGACAGCTCTGAAACATCTTCAGAAAGCAAATTACACACAAGTTCTGTAACACATTCAGACAGCATACTAAACTCCAGCTCTGTGACAAAGTCAGGCAGCAAACAACACACCAGCTCTGTGACACTTTCAGGCAGCACACAACACTTCAGCTCTTTAAAACCTTCAGCCTGACCACTACGCCACAGGTCTATATCACCTTCAGGCAGCATAATAAACTACAGCTCTCTAACACCTTCAGGCATCACACTACACCTCATCTCTGTAACACTTTCAGAAAGCACACTACACCCCACCTCTCTAGCACCTTTAAGCAGCACACTACACCACAGGTCTGCGACACCTTCGTGCAGCACACTATACCCAAGCTCTGTAACACTTGCAGGCATGACACTTCACCCAAGCTCTGTGACACCTTCAGGCAGCACACTACACCACAGCTCTCTAACACCTTCAGGTACCACACTACACCCAAGCTCTGTGACATCTTCACGCAGCACACTACACCACAGCTCAGTGACACCATCAGGTAGCACACTACACCACAGCTCTATAACACCTTCAGGCAGCACACTACACCCAAGCACTGTAACACCTTCAGGCAGCACACTACACCTAAGCTCTGCAACACCTTCAGGCAGCACAATGCACCCCAGCTCTGTAAAACATTCAGGCAGCACACTACACCCCAGCTTTGTAACACCTTCAGGCAGCACACTAAATCCCAGCTCTGTGACACCTTCAGGCATCATATTACACCCAACCACTGTAACACCTTCAGGTAGCACACTACACCCGAGGTCTAATGACACCTTCAGGCAGTATAATACACCCCAGTTCTATGACACCTTCAAGCATCGCACTACACGATAGCGCTGTAACATCCTCAGACAGCACACTGCACTCAAGTTCTGTAACACCTTCAGGCAGTATACTAAACACTAGATCTGTAAAATCTTTAGGCAACAAACTACACCTAATCTCTGTGACATTTTCCGTCAGCACACTACACCACAGCTTTATAACACATTCAGGCAATACCCTACACCCCAGCTCCTTGACACCATCAGGCAGCACACTACACCACAGCTCTTTAACATCTTCAGGCAGCACACTACACCTCAGCTATGTAACACCTTCAGGCAGCACACTATACCCTAGCTCTGCAACACCTTCAGGGAGCAAAATACATCCCAGTTCTATAACGCATTCAAGCAGGACACTACACCCCAGCTCTATAACACCTTCAGGCAGCACACTAAACCCCAGCCCTGTGACACCTTCAGGCATCATATTACACCCAACCCCTGTAACACCTTCAGGTAGCGCACTACACCCCAGTTCTATGACACTTTCAGGTAGCACACTACACCCCAGTTCTATGACACCTTCAGGCATCACACTACACGACAGATCTGTAACATCTTTAGGCAGCATACGACACCCAAGTTCTCTAACACCTTCAGGCAGTATACTAAACACCAGCTCTCTAAAATATTCAGGCAACATACACAAAACCTCTGTGACATTTTCATTCAGCACACTATACACTAGCTCTGTAACACATTCAAGCAACAAACTACACTTCAGATCTATGACACCATCAGGCAACACAGTACACTAGCGCTCTGTAACACCTTTAGACAGCACACTACACCTCATCTATGTAACACCTTCAGTCATCACACTACACCCCAGTTCTGTAACACCTTCAGGCAGCACTCTACACTGCAGCTCTGTGATAATTTCAGGCAATACATTACACCCAAACTCTTCAACAAATTCAGGCAGCACACTAAACTCCATTTCTATGACACCTTGAGGCAGCACATTACACCAGAGGTCCGTAACACGTTCTGGCAGCATACTATACCCCAGCTCTGTGAAATATTCGGGCAGCAAAACTACACCCTAGCAATGTGACACCTTCGGACAGCACACTAAATCGTAGTTCTGTAACACCTTCAGTAAGCACAATATACCATAGCTCTATAACACCTTTAGGCAACACACTACACCCAAGCTTTCTAACACCTTCAGACAGCACAATACACCCAAGTTCCTGTAAAACCTAAAGGTAGCACACTACACCCCAGCCCTGTGACACCTTCAGGCAGCACACTACACCCCAGCTCTGTAACACCATCAAGCAGCACATTACACCCCAGATCTGTGACACCTTCAGGTAGCACACTACACCACAGCTTTGTAAGACCTTCAGGTAGCACTACGCCCTAGGTTTGTAACAATTTCAGACAGCGCAATACAACCCAGCTCTGTAATACCTTCAGGTAGCACACTACAACCTTAGCTCTTTATTCCCACAGGCAGCACACTACACCCCAGCTCTGTAAAACCCTCAGGCATCACACTTTACCACAGCTCTATCACACCTTCATTCAGCACATTACATTCCAGCTCTGTAACATCTTAAGGCAGCACACTACACCCCAGCTCTGTGACACGTTCAGGCAGCACACTACACCAGAGGTCTGCAACACCTTCAGGTACCGCACTACACCCTAGCTCTGCGAAACCTTCAGGCAGCACACTACATCCCAGCTTTGTGACACCTTCAATCAGCACACTACACCCCAGCTGTGTAACACCTTCAGGAAGCACACTATACCCAGACTCTGTAACACCTTCAGGACGCACACTATATCACAGCTCTATAACACCTTCAGGCAGCACATTTCACCTCAGCTCTGTAATAACTTCAGGCAGCACACTACACTCCAGCTCTGTAGCACCTTCAGGCAGCACACCACACCTCATATCTGTAAAACTTTCAGGCAGTACACTACACCCAAGTTCTGTAACATCTTCAGGCAGCACACTACATCCAATCTCTGTGACACCTTCAGGCAGCACACTACACCAAAATTCTGTAACACCTTCATGCAGCACACTACACCTGAGCTCTATAACACTTTCAGGCTGCACACTACACCCCAGGTCTGCAACACCTTCAGGCAGTACAATATATCAAAGCTCTAAAACAACTTCAGGCAGCACACTACGCCTCATTTCTGTAACACCTTTATGCAGCACGCTATACCCCGGCCCGGCAACACCTTCTGGCAGCACACTACACCCCAGCTCTTTGACACCCTTTAGGCAAGACACTATACCTCAGCTTTGTAACACCTTTAGGCAGCACACTACACCCCATCTCTGTGACACCTTCAGGTAACACACTACACTCAAGGTCTGTAACACCTTAAGGCACCAAACTACACCCCAGCTCTGTAACACCTTCAGGCAGCACACTACACCCCAGCTTTATGACACCTTAAGGCAGCACACTACACCCTAGCTCTGTAACACCTTCAGGCAGCACACTACACCCCAGCTCTGTAGCACCTTCAGGCAAAATACTACACCTCAGCTCTATAACACCTTTACTGCACCACACTACACCCCAGTCTGTAACACCTTTAGGCAGCGCAATAAACCACAGCTCTGTAACACCTTCAGGGAGCATACTACATCGCAGCTATGTGACATCTTCAGGCAGCACATTACGCCCTACCTATGTAATACCTTCAGACAGTACACTACACCCCAGATCTGTAACACCATCCAGCAGCACACTACACCCCAGCTGTGTGACGCCTTCAGTCAACACCATACGCCCCAGCTCTGAGGCACCTTCAGGCAACACGCTATACCCAAGTACAGTAACACCTCCAGGCAGCACAAAACACCCAAGATCTGTAACACCTTCAGGGAGCACACTACACCTAAACTCTGTAACAGCTACAGGCAACACACTACACCCCAGCTCTATAACACCTTCAGGAAGCACACTACAATTTAGGTCTTTGACACCTTCAGGCAGCATATTACACCCAGGCCCTGTAACACCTTCAAGCAGCACACTACACCCATTTCTATATTACCTTCACGCTGCACATTATCTGACAGCTCTGAAACATCTTCAGACAGCTCACTACACCCCAGTTCTGTAACATATTCAGGCAGCGTACTTAACCCCAGCTCTGTGACAACTTCAGGCAGCAAACAACACACCAGCTCTGTGACAACTTCACGCAGCACACTACACCTTAGCTCTGTAAAACCTTCAGGCAGCATACTACGCTTCAGGTCTATATCACCTTCAAGCAGCACAATAAAATACAGCTCTCTAACACCTTCAGGCAGCACACTACACCTCATCTCTGTAACACTTATAGAAAGCACACTACACCCCACCTCTATAGCACCTTCAGGCAGCACACTACACCACAGCTCTATGACACCTTCAGGCTGCAAACTATACCCAGGCTCTATAACACTTGCAAGCATGACACTACACCCAAGGTCTGTGACACCTTCAGGCAGCACACTATACCACAGCTCTCTAACACCTTCAGGTGCTACACTACACCCAAGCTCTGATACTTTCACGCAGTACACTACCCCACAGCTCAGACTCACCACCAGGAACTACACCACTGTTCTGTAACACCTTCAGGCAGTACACTACACCCCAGCTCTTTAACACCTTCAGGCAGCACAAGACACCCCACCTCTGCAACACCTTCAGGCAGCACAATACACCCCAGCTCTGTAACACATTCATGATGCACACCTCAACCCAGCTCTATAACACCTTCAGGCAGCACAATAAAACCCAGCTCTCTGACACTTTCAGGCATCATATTACACCCAACCCCTATACCACCTTTAGGTAGCACACTACACCCCAGTTCTATGACACCAGGCATTACACTACACGACAGCGCTTTAACATCTTCAGGCAGCACACTACACCCAAGTTCTGTAACACCTTCTGGCAGTATACTAAATATCAGCTCTGTAAAACCTTCAGGCGACAAACTACACCCAAGCTCTGTGACATTTTCAGTCTTCACACTACACCACAGCTCTGTAATACAATCAGACAACACACTATACTCCAGCTCTGTTACATCAGGCAGCACACTACACCACAGTTCTGTAACACCTTCAGGCAACACACTACACCTCAGCTATGTAACACCTTCAAACAGCACACTACACCACAGCTCTGTAACACCTTCAGGCAGCACACTACACCCCAGCTATGTAAAAATTTCAGGCAATACATTACACCCAAGCTCTTCAACAAATTCAGGCAGCACACTACACCGAATTTCTGACACATTGAGGCAGCACATTACACCAGAGGTCCGTAACACCTTCAAGCAGCATACTATACCCAGCTCTCTGAAACCCTCGGGCAGCACACTACACCCCATCACTGTGACACCTTCAGACAGCACACTAAATCCTAGTTCTATAACACCTTCAGTAAGCACAATATACCATAGCTCTATAGCACCTTTAGGCAACACACTACACCCAAGCTCTCTAACACCTTCAAACAGCACACAACACCCAAGTTCTATAAAACATAAAAGCAGCACACTACGCCCCAGCTATCTGACACCTTCAGGCAGCACACTACATCTCAGCTCTGTAACAACCAACAGGCAGCACACTAAACCCCAGCTCTGTAACATACTACACCCCAGCTCTTTGACAACTTCAGCTCGAACACTACACCCAAGTTCTGTAACACTTCTAGGCAGCACACTACACCCAATCTCTGTGACACCTTCAGGGAGCACACTACACCACAGCTCTGTAACACATTCATGCAGCACACTACACCCCAGCTCTGTGACACCTTCAGGCAACACACTACACCTCAGCTCTGTAAAACCTTCAGGCAAAACACTACACTACAGATCTGTAAAACCTTCAGGCGGCACACCTCATCTGATTTATACAAAACCAGCTTTGTAACACCTTTAAGGAGCATACTACACCCCAGCTCAGTGAGACCTTCAGGCAGCACACTACATCCCAGCTATGTGATACCTTCAGACAGCACACTACACACATATTCTGTAACACCTTCAGGCAGCAACATACACTACAGCTCTGTAACACCTTCAGGCAACACACTACACCCGAATTCTGTAAAACCTGTAGCAAGCACACTACATCCAAGCTCTGTAACACCTAAAGGCAGAACTCTACACACCAGCTCTGTGACATCTTCAGGCAACACACTACACCACAGATCTGTAACACCTTCAGTGAGCACACTACACACCAGCTCTGCAACACCTCCAGGCAGCACAATACACCACAGATCTGTAACACCTTCAGGCAACACAATACACCTCAACCCTGTAAAACCTACAGGCAGAACACTACACCCCTGCTCTATGACACCTTCAGGAAGCACACTACATCCATTTCTATCACACCTTCAGCCTGCACACTATACGGCAGCTCTGTAACATCTTCAGCCACCACACTAGAACCACTTCTTTAACACATTCAGGAAGCATACTAAACACCATCTCTGTGACAACTTCAGGCTGTAAACTATACCCCAGCTGTGTGACACCTTCAGGCAGCACACGGCACCTCAGCTCTGTAACACCTAAATGCAGCACACTACATCCCAGCTTTGTAACACATTCAGGCAACACACTGCATCCCAGCTCTGTGACACCATCAGGCAGCACACTACACCACAGCTCTGTAACACCTTCAGGCAACACACTACACCTCAGCTATGTAACACCTTCAGGCAACACACTACACCCCAGCTCTGTAACACCTTCAGGCAGCTCAGGACACCGCAGCTCTGTGACAATTTCAGGCAATACATTACAACCAACCTCTTCAAGAAATTCAGGCAGCACACTACACCGAATTTCTATGACACCTTGAGGCAGCACACTACACCAGAAGTCCGTAACATCTTCAGGCAGCATACTATACCCCAGCTCTGAAACCCTCGGGCAGCACACTACACCCCAGCACTGTGACACCTTCAGACAGTACATTAAATCTTAGTTTTCTAACACCTTCAGGAATCACAATACACCATAGCTCTGTAACACCTTTAGGCAACATACTACACCCAAGCTCTCTAACACCTTGAAGCAGCACACTACAACTAAGTTCAGGAAAACCTAACGGCAGCACACTACAACCCAGCAATCTAACACCTTTAGGCAGCACACTACACCTTAGCTTTGTAACAACCATCAGACAGCACACTACACCCCAGCTCTGTAACACCTTCATGCAGCACACTACACCCGAACTCTTTGACACCTTCAGCTAGAAGAACACACCCAAGTTCTGTAACACTTTTAGGCATCACACTACACCCAAGCTCTGTAACACCTTCAGGAAGCCCACTACACCACAGCTCTGTAACACATTCATGCAGCACATTACACCCCAGTTCTGTGACACCAGGCAGCATACTACACATCAGTTCTGTAACACCTTCAGGCAACACACTACACTACAGCTCTGTAACACCTTCAGGCAGCACACCTCACTTGATTTATGAAAAACCTTCAGGCAGCACACTACACCCCAGCTTTGTAACACCTTTAGGGAGCATACTATACCCCAGCTCAGTGACACCTTCAGACAGCACAATACGCCCCAGCTATGTTACCTTCAGACAGCACCCTACACCCCAATTCTGTAACACCTTCAGGCAGCAAAATACACTAGACCTCTGTAACACCTTCAGGCAACACACTACACCTAAATCCTGTAAAACCTTTAGCCACCACACTACACCCAAGCTCTGGAACACCTAAAGGCAGAACGCTACACACCAGCTCTGTGACATCTTCAGGCAACACGCTACACCCAAGCTCTATAACACCTTCAAGCAGCACACTAAACCCCAGCTCTCTAACACTTCCAGGCAGCACACTACACCTCAACAATGTAAAATCTACAGGCAGCACACTAAACCCCTGTTCTGTAACACCTTCATGAAGGACACTACACCAATTTCTATCACACGTTAAGGCTGCAAATTATACGACAGCTCTGTAACATCTTCTTGCACCACACTACACTCCAGTTCTTTAACACATTCAGGAAGCATGCTAAACACCATCTCTGTGACAACTTCAGGCAACAAACCACACCCCAGCTCTGTGACACCTTCAGGCAGCACACGACACCTCAGCTCTGTAACACCTTCAGACAGCACACTACGCCCCAGGTCTATATCACATTCAGGCAACACAATACACCGCAGGTCTATAACACCTTAAGGTAGCTGACTACAGCTCAGCTCTGTAACACCTTCAGGCAGCTTACTACATACCAGCTCTGTAGAACCTTCAGGCAAAGCACTACACCCCAACTCTGCGACACCTACATCTAGTACACTACACGCAATTTCTGTAACACCTAAAGGAATAACACTACACCCCAGCTCTGCGACACCTTCAGATAGGACAATACACCTCAGCTCTATAACACGTTAAGGCAGCACACTACACCCCAGTTCTGTAGCACCTTCAGGCAGCACACTACACCTTAGCTTTGTAACACCTACAGGCAGAAGACTACACCTCAACTCTGTAACATCTTTAGGCAGCCGACTACACCCCAGCTCTTTGACACCTTCATTAACACATTACACCCAAGCTCTGTAACACCTTAAGCCAGCACACTACACCCCATTTCTATGACACCTTCAGGCAGCACACTACACCACAACCCTGTAACACCTTCAGGGATCATATCACATCCCAGCTCTTTGAGACCTTCAGGCAGCATAGAACGCCACAACTATGTGATACCTTAAGACAGCACACTACACACAAGTTCTGTAACACCGTCAAACAGCCCAGTACACCACAGCTCTGTAACACCTTCTAGCAACACACTACACCCAAGCTCTCTAACACCTTCAGCCAGCATACTACATCCCAGCTCTGTAAGACCTTCAGGCAGCACACCACACCCTACTGCAAAACCTTCAGGCAGCACAATACACCCCAGCTCTAACACATTCAGGCAGCAAACTACAACCCAGCTCTATAACACTTTCAGGCAGCAAAATAAACCCCAGCTCTGTGACACCTTCAGACATCATATTACACCCAACCCCTATACCACCTTTAGATACCACACTACACCCCAGTTCTATGACACCTTCATGCATCACACTTCACGACAGCACTTTAACGTCTTCAGGCAGCACACTACACCAAAGTTCTGTAACACCCTCAAGCAGTATACTAAACACAAGCTCTATAAAACCTTCAGGCAACAAACTACACCCAAGCTCTGTGACATTTACAGTCATCACACTACATCCCAGCTCTGTAGCACATTAAGGAAACACACTACACCACAGCTCTGTCCCATCATCAGGCAGCATACTACACCACAGACCTGTAACACTTTCAGGCAGCAACTACACCTCAGCTATGTAACACCTTCAGGCAGCACACTGCACCCCAGCACTGTAACACCTTCAGGCAGCACACTACACCCCAGCTCTGTGACTATTTCAGGCAATACATTACACCTAAGTTCTTCAACAAATTCAGTCAGCTCACTACACCGAATTTCCATGACACCTTGAGGCAGCACACTACACCAGAGGTCCGTAAAACCTTTAGGCAGCATACTATACCCCAGCTCTATGAAACCCTCGGGCAGTACACTACACCCCAGCACTGTGACACCTTCAGACAGCAAACTAAATCATAGTTCTGTAACACCTTCAGTAAGCACAATACACCATAGCTTTATAACACCTTTTGGCAACACACTACATCCAAGCTCTCTAACACCTTCAAGCAGCACACTACACCCAAGTTCTGTAAAACCTAAAGGCAGCACACTAAACCTCAGCTCTGTAACAACCATCAGACAGCACAGTACACCCCAGCTCTGTAACACCTTCAGGCAACACACTACACCCAAGCTCTTTGACAACTTCAGCTAGAACACTACACCCAGCTTCGGTAACACTTTTAGGCAGCACACTACACCCAAACTCTGTGACACCTTCAGGAAGCACACTACACCACAGCTCTTTAACACATTCATGCAGCACACTACACCCCAGTTCTGTGACACCTTCAGGCAGCACATTACACCTCAGCTCTGTAACACCTTCAGGCAAAACACTACACTACAGATCTGTAAAACCTTCACGCAGCAATCCTCACCTGATCTATGGAAAACCTTCAGACAGCACACCACACCCCAGCTTTGTAACACCTTTAAGGAGCATACTACACCCCAGCTCAGTGACACCCTCAGGCATCATACTACGCCCCAGCTATGGATACATTCAGACAGCACACTACATCCAATTCTGTAACACCTTCAGGCAGCAAAATACACTACAGCTCTGTAACACCTACAGGGAACACACTTCATCCGAATTCTGTAAAACCTTTAGCCAGCACACTACATCCAAGCTCTGTAAAACCTAAAGGTAGAACACTACACACCAGCTCTGTGACATCTTCAGGCAACACACTACACCCCAGCTCTGTAACACCTTCAGGCAGCACACTACACACCAGCTCTGTAACATCTCCAGGCAGCACAGTACACCCCAGACTTTAACACCTTCAGGCAGCACACTACACCCCTGCTCTATAACACCTTCAGGAAGCACACTATTCCCCAGCTCTTTGACATCTTTAGCCAGCATATTACACCCAGGCACTGTAACACCTTCAGGAAGCATACTACACCCATTTTTATCACACTTTCAGCCTGCACACTATACGACAGATCTGTAACAGCTTCAACCTGCATACTTTACGACTGCTCTGTAACATCTTCAGCCACCACACTACAACCCAGTTCTTTAGCACATTCAGGAAGCATACTAAACACCATCTTTGTGACAACTTCAGGCAGTAAACTACACCCCAGCTGTGTGACACCTTCAGGCAGCACACGACACCTCAGCTTTGTAACACATTCATGCAGCACACTACACCACAGCTCAGTAACACATTCAGGCAACATACTACACCCCAGCTCTGTGACACCATTAGGCAGCACACTATACCACATCTCTGTATCACCTTCAGGCAACACACTACACCTCAGCTATGTAACACCTTCAGGCAGCACACTACACCCCAGCTCTGTAAGACCTTCAGGCAGCACACTACACCACAGCTCTGTGACAATTTCAGGCAATACATTACGACCAAGCTCTTCAACAAATTCAGGCAGCACACTACACCGAATTTCTACGACACCTTGAGGAAGAACACTACACCAAAATTCCGTAACACCATCAGGTAGCATATTATACCCCAGCTCTGAAAGTCTCGGGCAACACATTGCACCCTAGCACTGACACCTTCAGACAGCACACTAAATCCTAATTCTGTAACACCTTCAGTAAGCACAATTCACCATAGCTCTATAACACCTTTAGGCAACACATTACACCCAAGCTCTCTAACACCTTGAAGCAGCACACTGCAACCAAGTTCTGTAAAACCTAAAGGCAGCACACTACACCCCAGCTATCTGACACCTTCAGGCAACACACTACACCTCATCTCCGTAACAACCATCAGACAGCACACTACACTTCAGCTCTGTAACACCTTCATACAGCACACTATACCCCAGCTCTTTGAGACCTTTAGCTAAGACACCACACCCATTTTCTCTAGCACTTATAGGCAGCACACTACACCCAAGCTCTCTGACACCTTCAGGAAGCACACTACACCACAGCTATGTAACATATTCATGCAGCACACTACACCCCCAGCACTGTGAAACCTTCAGGCAGCACACTACACCCCAGCTTTGTAACACCTTTAGGGAGCATACTATACCCCAGCTCATTGACACCTTCAGACAGCATACTACGCCCCAGCTATGTGTTACCTTCAGACACCACACTACACCCCAATTCTGTAACACCTTCCTGCAACAAAATACACTAGAGCTCTAACACCTTTAGGCAACACACTACACCCGAATTCTGTAAAACCTTTAGCCAGCACACTACACCTAAGCTCTGTAGCACCTAAAGGCAGAACGCTACACACCAGGTCTGTGACATCTTCAGGCAACACACTACACCCCAGCTCTGTAACACCATCTAGCAGCACACTAAACCACAGCTCTCTAAAACCTCCAGGCAGCACACTACACCTCTACCCTGTAAAACGTACAGGTAGCACACTACACCCCTGCTCTAAAACACCTTCAGCAAGCACACCACACCCCAGCTCTTTGACACCTTCAGCCAATATATTACACCCAGGCCCTATAACACCTTCAGGAAGCACACTATCCAATTTCTATCACACGTTCAGGCTGCACACTATACACCAGCTCTGAAACATCTACAGCCACCACACTATACTCCAGTTCTTTAACACATTCAGGTAGCATACTAAACACCATCTCTGTGACAATTTAAGGCAACAAACTACACCCTAGCTCTGTGACACCTTCAGGCAGCACACGACACCTCCGCTCTGTAACACTTTCAGACAGCACACTACGTCCCATGTCTATTTCACATTCACGCAGAACAAAACACCCCAGCTCTATAACACCTTAAGACAGCAGACTACAGCTCAGCTCTGTAACACCTTCAGGCAGCACACTACGCCCCAGCTCTGTAGCACCTTCAGGCAAAGCACTACACCCCAGCTCTGCGACACCTTCATCTAGTACACTACACGCAGTTTCTATAACACCTAAAGGCATAACACTACACCCCAGCTCTGCGACACCTTCAGAAAGGACAATACACCTCAGCTCTATAACACCTTAAGGCAGCACACTACAACCCAGTTCTGTAGCACCTTCAGGCAGCACACTACACTTCAGCTTTGTAACACCTTCAGGCAGAAGATTACACCTCAGTTCTGTACCACCTTTAGGCAGCCGACTACACCCCAGCTCTTTGACACCTTGAGCAACACATTACAACCAAGCTGTAATACCTTAAGCCAGCACACTACAACCCATTTCTATGACACCTTCAAACAGCACACTACACCACAGCTCAGCAACACCTTCAGGCAGCACACTACACCACAACTCTGTAACACCTTCAGGGATCATACTACATCCCAGCTCTTTGACACCTTTAGGCAGCATAGTACGCCACAACTATGTGATATCTTAAGACAGCACACTTTACACAATTTCTGTAACACCGTCAGGCAGCCCAGTACACCATAGCTCTGTAACATCTTCAGGCAGCATACTACACCAAAGTTCTGTAACACCTTCAAGCAGTATACTAAACACCAGCTCTGTAAAACCTTCAGGCAACAAACTACACCCAAGCTCTGTGACATTTACAGTCATCACACTACACCCCAACACTGTAACACATTCACGCAACACACTACACCTCAGCTCTGTAACACCTTCATGCAGCACACCACACCCCACCTCTGCAACACCTTCAGGCAGCACAATACACTCCAGCTCTGTAACACATTCAGGAAGCACACTACAACCCAGCTCTATAACACCTTCAGGCAGCACAATAAACCCCAGCTCTGTGACACTTTCAGACATAATATTACACCCAACCCATATACCATCTTTAGGTATCACACTACACCCAGTTCTGTGACACCTTCAGGCATTACACTACACGACAGCACTTTAACATCTTCAGGCAGCACACTACACCAAAGTTCTGTAACACCTTCAAGCAGTATACTAAACACCAGCTCTGTAAAACCTTCAGGCAACAAACTAC
>JAUUDZ010416289.1:0-14197 GCA_032361705.1 Panulirus versicolor | reverse complement strand
CCTACCTCCACCATCATCATCTTCATCATATTCACCATCAGTCGCCAGAACTATTCTTTAGTCTCCATCTCCAGCACTGGTACTCTCATATCAACACCTTCACTATCAGTGTCCTCAAAACTGTCAGCTTCAAAATTACAGCTAACGTGAGATTTCATAGAGTAAGTGCGTTATAGGTTAAGGTAAATGTGAGAAAGGACATCTGCTGATGGGTTTCGGGAATTCATCAGAATGCATGATCTATTATTGTTTTCTTTCACACATGTTATTGCAGTTTATTTCGTCTGTCTTTTGCTATTGCAATTTACCAAGTCTCTCAGTTTATACACATCTTATTTTCCATCTGGTTGTTGTATTCATGCAGTGATGCATAAATTGAAACGTGCATTATGTTCTATTCGAGTCAATTTTCGACCTTTTTACATCATTAGCTTTCAAGAATCGTAGGTAGTCTGGATAGCGTTTCTGTACACTTTGAGCACGTAGGATGAGTTACTGTAAGAGTCATGCGCTTTATATGGATCTTATGTTGGTATGATTATGTATCGCCTCCATTCTATACCATCTTACCACCATTTAAGGTAACAAGTGTGTCAATGCGAATTTGCTCTGGAGCACAGACTTTGTCATGTCATATGAGACCTTCTCTATCTAGTATATCTTCCTTTCGAGTTCTTCAGTCTGATCCTCCACTGTTTGTTTGCTATTTGATTTACGAAATCGTATATAGATTTTCTTTGCGTGTTTCATGGACTTATTTTTCTTTCTTTCTCTCTAAAACTCTCCTGTTCTTCCTTTCTCATTCTACTGTCCTGATTAATTGATCTCTTGTGCCTTTGAAACGTACATTGAGCTTTCTGAATTTTTACAAAATGTCTTTATAGCTTCGGTCTTTTCGCGTGGTCTATGAAATTTCTTCCTCATTTTTTCCTAAATGCTCCCCTCATCTGCCCACCACACGTTAGTAACTTCAATATGCATGTACATTTAGGGATATGAGTCTGTCTATACAGCCATGGATGAAGAGACGTGATGATGCAGTCAACAGCCTCGGCACTGACTCAGAATAATATACACGTAAGTTTGACATACATAACTAAACTGTTCAATTTACTTTAACGTGAAGAACAAACAGACCCCAAAAGTCTCCATCCATGATTAAGTTTGGATATCACAAGCGATTAAAACTCAGCTTCAGTCCAGAACTGCTTGGTCCATCAAGCTGCAGTAACTGAGACTGAAGTTTCCACGGTAATGTAGTGTTGCATGGTCAATGGTACGAGGTCAAGACCTTTAAGGCAACACATCCATCCCTGACGTTGGGATGGTGTGTATATATGTAAGTCATTGGTTATCATGTATCCACCGAGTTTCAGATCTTGTCCTGCAAATGAAATATTCAAAGCGTTTATCGAATGACTCGATATTCTGCTTTTGTAATAACTCTTAGGAAAGATACATCTGTACTCAGTACTGCAGGAAAATAGAGATGTGTGTTCATAAAAAGAGTGTGGTTGAGAGAGCAGAAGAGGATGCTTTGAAATGATTTGGTCATATGGAGAGAATGAGTGAGGAAAGATTGACAAAGAGGATATATGTGTCAGAGGTGGAGGGAACGAGGAGAAGTGGGAGACCAAATTGGAGGTGGAAAGATGGAGCGATTGAGTGACTGGGGACTTAACATGCAGGAGGGTGAAAGGCATGCAAGGAGTAGAGTGAATTGGAACGATGTTGTATACCGGGGTCGACTTGCTGTAAATGGATTGAACCAGGGTATGTGAAGCATTTGGGGAAACCATGGAAAGTTCTGTGGGGCCTGGATGTGGAAAGGGAGGTGTTGTTTTGGTGCATTATACATGACAGGTAGAGACTGAGTGTGAACGAGTGTGGACTTTGTTGTCTTTTCCTAGTGCTAATTTGCAAGCATGCCGGGGGAGGGGGTTGTCATTTCACATGTGGCTGGGTGGTGATGGGAATGAATAAAGGCAAGAAGTATGAATTATGTACATGTGCATATATGTATATGTCTGTGTGTGTATATATATGTATACGTTGAAATGTATAGATATGTGTATGTGCTGTGTGGATGTGTATGTATATACATGTGTATGTGGGTGGGTTGGGCCATTCTTTCGTCTGTTTCCATGTGCTACCTTGATGCAGGAGACAGCAACAAAGTATAATAGTAATAATAATAATGATAATAATAATAATAATAATAATAATAGTAATAATAATAATGATAATGATAATGATAATAATAATAATAATAATAATAATAATAATAACATATATACATATGTACATATTCATATTTGCTTGCCTTCATCCATTTCTGGTGCCCCCCTGCCCCATGGAAAACAGCATCGCTACCCCCTGCTTCTGCGAGGTAGAGCCAGGAAAACAGACAAAAATCCCACAATTGTATGGGAGGGTATTCATTGAGTGGGTGAAGGCACATACAAGCATCAAATTGGGGAAGAGCAGTGTGTTTCAGAAGTGGTAGAGGATGTGTGGATCAAGTGTTTGCTTTGAAGAAAGTGTGTTAGAAAAACTTGAAAAAATAGATGGATATGTATATAGCATTTATGGATCTGGAGAAGGCGTATGATAGGGTTGATAGAGATGCTTTGTGAAAGGTCATAAGAATATATGTTGTGGCAGGAAAGCTCCTAGAAGCAGTGAAAAGTTTTTAGCAAGGGTTTGATGCTTGTGTAGGAATTGGAATTGAGAAGAGTGAATTGTTCCATGCGAAGGTCAGTCTGCGGGAGGGTTGTGTGATGTCACCATGGTTGTTCAATTTAGTTACAGATGGGATAGTGAGAGAGATTTTAAAATGAGAGAGAGCTGACTATTTAGTGTGTAGGGGTTTATGGGGTGTGGGAAGTGAGTTAATAGTTGTTTGGTGATGATAGGGCACTGATAGCAGATATGAGTGTGAAACTGCAGAAGGCGGTGACTTATTTTGGAAGGGTGTGTGAAAGGAGAAAGTTGTGAGTGAATGTGAATAAAAGCAAGGTTATTAGCTTTAGCAGGGTTAAGGAACAGGTTAGCTGAGGTGTGATTTTGATTAGAGGAAAATTGGAGGAAAGTGAAGTGTTTTAGATCTTTGTGAGTAGACACAGCAGTGAAGGGAAGAATTAGTCATATGGTAGGGAAAGGGGCGAAGGTTCTGGGAATGCTGAAGAATGTGTGGAAAGAGAGGACTTTATATGGGAGGGTAAAAATGGGTATGCTTGAAGGAACAGTAGTCCCAATAATATTATGTGGATTAGAGGCATAGGCAATACATAAGGCTCTGCAGTGGAGGGTAGACGTGTTGGAAATAAAATGTTTGAGGACAGGACGTGGTGTGAGGCAGTTTGATCAAGTAGGAAGTGAACAAGTAAGAGAGATGTGTTTTAAAGAAAGATGTGTTTCAGAGAGTAGGTGTACTGAAATGGTTTGGACATATGGAGTGAATGAGTTAGGGAAGGTTGACAGGGAGGATGTCTGTATTAGAAGTGAAGGGAATGAGGAGAATGGGGAAATCAAATTGGAGATGGAAGGATGGAGTGAAAAAGATGATGAGTGATTGGGTCATGAATTTGTAGGAGGGTGAAAGGCGTGTGCATTGTGAAATGAATCTGAATGATGTGGTATACTGGGGACAACTTGCTGTCTTTGGACTGAACCAGGGCATGTGAAACGTCTGAGGTAAACCAAATAAAGGTCTGTAGGGCCTGGCTGTGGATAGGGAGCTGTGCATTGCACATAACAGCTAGAGAATGGATGTAAATGGATGTGGCCTTTCCTCCTTTGTTCCTGGCACTATCTCACTAATACAAGAAATGGCTATCAAGTATAACAAAATAGAAAATGGAAAAATAAGTTACTTATACAGCAAAGTAAATGTCAGTATGATGCATATATTGCCAAAAATGATAATAGTAACCATAAGGAGTTTTATAATTAGAAACAAGAGAGTCATTGGCAGGTCAGTGACTCAATATTTTTTGAATAACAGTCTCTCGGTTTAAGATGATAAAGCCATTGGCAAAGATCTTAATTGTTATTTATGACTGAAGACAGGGCTTGTATTCCAAATCCAGTTTCATTGCTAATAGAAAACATTCTTCAACACATTGACATAAAAGTTGAAGATATACTAAATAAAGAGAGCGGCAGGCCTTTTATCCATTGACCGTGAAAGAGGCAAAAAATGTGAATGTTAAAAGCAGGCATTTTATCCAGTGACAGTGAAAGAGGCAAAGAATGTGAATGTTAAGCTGTATTCTTCTCTTTTCTGTAAGGCACTTGCTATGTGGAAAGTTCCAGAGGCATTGAAGTTTGCCAGTGTAACACCAGTATTAAAAAAAAACCACTGTAAGTCACTGCCTAGAAATTATCTTCCACTTTGCTTAACATATATGATTGAAAAACTAATGGAAATTCATCCTTGACAAACTTGTTAACTATTTAGAAGACCAGTGCTTGATAAATGATTCTCAACATGGTTTTGACAGAATCATTCATATCTGACAAATTTGCTTGATTTTGATGGCAATAATCAAAATGTATGATAAAAGTAAAGCAGATGATGTCATCTATGTTATCTATTTAGATTTCAAAAAGCATTCAGTAAAGTTCCACATTGAAGGTTACTTGCAAAAGTTGTCACATGGTATTGGTGGGGTTCTACTTTGGGTGTTAGGGCTATAAACAATGACTACATAGCACCCCACTTTATGGAAGAGGTGAAAAAGTGTCTGTATTGCAAATTTTTATTATGCATACCATTTTTTTTCATATACTCTCATGTTATAAGTGAAGATGTGTTCTGGAAATTTATTTTGGTCAGCAGAAGCATTGGAAAATAACTTTTGAATGGAGAAGAGGAGAAGTCCATTTTCAGACTCACATTAAGTATGATTTAGATAGTTTTGTAATTTGACGCTCCACAAATGATAGTAGGAACACAAAATTATGTAAATTTCACCGAGATGTTGCTGACTGGGGCATGAGGTGTTAGTAGAAGTGGGCTGGTTTATTTTGAAGGCTTCTTGATAGTTTTACTGCATTTCTCATTTGAATTAACAGAGAACTGTACTTCAGAAAACAACAGGTCAGTACCATTGGAGGAAGCAGTGTTCTTAGGCCGGTAGTAAAGGTGGTGCTCACAGCTCCACAGAGAACAAGTGTGTGATGACTGATGTGTGAATTAACAGGTATTGTAATGTATAAGATGATAAGACATACCCTGTGTTTATCTTCGAAAGGTTACTGAAATTTTACTGTAATGTTAGTGAAACATTGCTTGTTTTGGTTATTGATGGAGAACTGTACTTCAGGAAAATAACAGGCCCATAACTGGGGAGGAAAATGTTCCTGTTGGGGAAGCATTCTTTCCATAAAACTGTGCTATCTTTCACTTGAGTAATTATTCCTCTGTAGAAAGTTGTTGATTTGCTATCTAATTATTTTTTCCAGAACCATACAGACCACATTTACCCTGGTCTTTGTAACTTATTGATAGTTATGACTTTTGCCTTTTTCCATGCCTTTGGTGCTTTTCTTCAGTAACATCCTGATCAGTATTTCAAGGGGTTTGTCTAATGTGTCTGCACATATCTTTAACGCCTGTAGTGAAATTTGACGAGGACCTTGAGTTGTGTGTGGGTCAAGACCTTCTAGTTTTCTGTTAATATTGGCATGTGTGGATGGTGCTGATGTCAGATAGGTGGAGATCAAGAAGGATACAGAAGGATGGACTATAGGGGCTTTGGTTAATGAGGGCCAGAACATTCAAGAGGATGAGAGACATGGTTGGGATGGAATGAATTGGGTTGATATTGTATATGGAGGGTGTCATGCTGTCACTGTACTGAACCAATGCATTTGAAGCAGTCAGGGGAAACAAGTTTCTGGAAAGTGGGCTCTGCTTTCAGTGGTTTTGGTACAATATCCAGTACATGACAGCTAGAGAGTGGATGTGTGTCGATAAGGCTGTTTTTTTTGTTCCTGATGCTTCTTCACTTGGGGGAAGAAGCATATGTGTATATAGAAAAGGAAAAGTGTTTACTTAACTTGATTATAACTCCTGTGAAGAACATAGCACTTTAATTTAGAGTTATTGGTGAACAGAATATCAAATTCTCTAATATCACCATTATGATATTAAGAAACTTGAAATGTGTGACTCTGTAATCATGAGATCATTTGATAAACCATAATGATATATAAAATATTCCATATTTTACAGGCACAGAGAATATCATAGGAGGGGGTTTGGGGTTGGTGGGGAGGAAGAACGACTGCAGCAGTTGGAAGAAGAACAAGAGCAGCTTAACAACTCACTCATGGCTCTTACATCTCATTTTGCTCAGGTATTTTCTTAAAGAGTGTATATAATACAATACAGTTTAAATTTTCTTTTAGATGATGTAGACTACAAGGTACATTTTTATTTTAAGTAGTCCAATTGATTATTGATAGAATTCTCTCCTTGTTCATGGAATCTTTCGATTATTCACATGAGAATCTGATTTCTTTGAATCAAACCTTCATTAATAATAAAACTAGCCTTAATTTGGAATTCACTTTTAATTACAAAAGTGTGAAATGTGAGATTACAGTGTTGCAAAGAGCCTTGTCTTCCCACATATATTTTCGAAGGTGATATGTGATTAAGGTACATGCATATGATGCTCTCTGGGTGAAATCATTGTACATTTGGTTGTGGACACTGGTGTTTCTAACAGTGTGAACACCAGTAACCCACCTCATTGTGCATGAGGCTATCATGGGGGAATGATATTCTTTTGTTACTCTTCCAAGCTTCTACTTCATTTTGGGAATTTCACTTCTGGGCACTGCATTTCTTCCACCTGTGCCTTAAGATAGCTAGCTCTCACCTTTCTAGATAAGAGAAAGCCCAAATGCTAGCCTGGAAGCAAGAAAATGTAGGGACATATGAGATTTCTAGGCACATAGGGCACTCAGAGCTTACTGTCATGTGGCTGCTTCTTGCAACACCCCTACGATGCAATGCCTCAGTTAAGTGAACAAGACCCAGTGGAAACAAAATATGGACTTACAATACTTCATGCTCAGATGTCTGCAGGTGGTAATCAAGGCCAGAGGAAAGACGACGGAGTAATAACATATGATTATGACATCGTCTTTGAAATTGTATGGGGAAGTGGACAAGGTTTTTGTGGACACTATAAAATGAAAACAGAAATACGTGAGTTATGTCACAGGTGTTACTGGACTTAACCTGCTCAAGGTTAAACCACAAGTAAAAAGTCAAATTTGGTTATGCTTTATCATTGGGAGTACTGTCTCTTCAAAGAAGTACTCACTACTGAGGAGTCTGCATTACACTGCCTCTGAAAGTAGCACAACCTTAGGATGCAGGAGCATTTGGAAAGATTATCCTGGATAACACCAGGATTTTTTCATAGAAATTGGTCCTGGAGTATTATAATGATAGTTTTGATAATGATAAGTTACTTAACTAAGTGTGTTGGAGATCTGGTGCTCGATGCAGTGAGATTCTATCATGTTAGCAGTGAGCATACCACGGGCAGGTAGACACACTTTAAATGTCTTCTTAGTATCAAATGAGATATGTTTGCCTGATTTAATGCTTCTTTATATTTAGTATCAATTGATGAGTTGTTTTTTCATCAACCCTCATTCTGGGAGGTTGATATGTTGTTTAAGGGTCAGTCTTTATTTTTTCTATATTACCTGTTGATGGAATGATTGTCGTTTTGCTTTTTATTCCCGTATGAACAAAATATTTACTAGATATACTTTATTAGAAATCGTGTATACAGATATATTACTAGTGGCAATAAACTTCAGCAAAGCATTCAACACTGCCCTTGACACATCCTCACATAAAAAATACTGGACATCATCTTTTACAACAATGACAAAAAGTGGTTGGCCAGTTTCATAGTTTGTTGTCATTGTAATGTCACTGATAATGGCTTCACCTTTAAACCATTTAAATTCTACAATAAAGTTCCCCATGGAGTAGTTTTTTCTCCAACCCTCTTCAGTATCTGTCTTTCTATCTGTCTAGTTATATCTTTGATGCCTGTTCCAACTGAAACTCCCTTAGAGGGGTAAGAAATGACAAAGTAAGAGAAATATGTGATAATAAAAAGTGTGTGGTTGAGAGAGCGAAGAGGTCATGTTGAAATGGTTTGGACATATAGAGAGAATGAGTGAAGAGAGGTTGACAGAGAATATGTGTCAGAACTGGGAGAACCTGGAGACCAATTTGGAAATTACAGGGAGGGGCTCTGGATTAGTAAGAACATCAGGGGGTGAAGAAAAGTTAAAGTTATCCAAGGTGGAGTTAGAGGAGAAATGGGAGCCAAAGATAGTTTGTGGGAGAGACTGCTATAGTACTGTCAAAATGGAAAAGAGACGGAAAGTTACAGTGACAGATGCTGTTAACAGTGCCCCTAGCTAAAGATTAATGTACCTGCAGTGATTATGGACAGTAATAAATGCTGAATGGGAGTCAGAGAATCGATAGTTTTTCCAAGCTGGTTAATCCTGATCCCTTGCTTGAATGGCCTCAGAACAGAAATAGCTGAATCTTGGATTGGCAGAAAAGGTTGTCTTGGAGAAGGAGGGGATAAATGCTTTCATTCCTGCAGCAATAACCTCTGCTATGCTTTTGGGAGAGAGAGAGGCATCACCATATAAGAGACAGTAATTTACTGAAGGAAAGTCAGGAAAGAATTTTCTTAGGAAAGTCAGGAAAGAATTTTCTTAAGTTATATGAGTCAACTTTGTTGAAGTGCCAGTATTATTTGAGGTCCTTGGAAGGGTTAGCTGGAGCAGAAGGTGCCATTAAGATAGATACTTTTATGAGAGTGAGATCAGGTGAATCAGTTGGGAGTAAGATTGTGTAGTCACAGTGGGTTTGATTAGAGGTGAAAAACAGATCCAAAATATAAGGAGAGTGGTCACTTGTTTACAGTTTTCTTTCTTATAGATAGGTATGATGTTTTTCCTTTTCCCCTCCCTTAGCACTTTGCTTTTCTCTGGTGACATCTTCAACAGTATTTCAAGAGGTTTGTCTTGTGTATCTGCACACATCTTCAGCATATTTAGTGAAATTTCATCATTAGCCTTGTGTGCACTTCAGCATATTTAGTGAAATTTCATCATTATCCTCGTTTGCACACATCTTTAGCATATTTAGTGAAATTTCATCATTACCTTGGTATGCACTTACCTTTGCATATTTGGTGAAATTTCATCATTAACCTAGGAAAGGTCTTAATATTTTATCAATATCTTGTTTAGATATCTCAACATATTTTAGAACCTTCTCTCTTCTCCATCTCTGGTGTTGACGCTGTAGAGTCATCTAGTGTGTAAATGACTTTTGAACTTCTCATTCAGTAACTTGCGTATCTTTACATCATCTTTCCTCTAAATCCCCCAGCCTGATTAGGTGCTCTTAGAATGAAATTTTTTTTATGATGGATTTATGGAAAAGTTTTGGATTTTCTCCTGCATTGTTCACAATATTCCTTTCAAACTTTCTTTGTTCATCTGTTGTTACTCTGCTGTATTCATTCCGTGCTCTCTTATTTCAAGCAAAATCTGGCTGTCTGGAGTATCACTTTTATTTTGAAGCTCCTTTGCTTTTTGACATCTTGTTAAACCTTTCTTCCTTCTTTCTTAACATTCCCGTCATATTTAAGGCTAGAGGTATCCATATTCCTACTCTTTCACAGTAAATTGCACAGAACCTCTATTCACAGTTCCATGGTTCTTGGCTAATGAACCCTATTTCTCACTCTGTATGTGTAGATGTTGCCAGGCTTTGCCTGCATGAGCTTGGATTGCAGAGGAGAGGCCACCTTTGATGAGAATGTAAAATCATCTGTTGTTGAAGTGGAGTACAGTCTTCTCAGAGAAGTTCTGTCTCAGGGGTGTCTTATCATTTCCTGCCTTCTGGAGGTAGTGCGATCTTGGAACTGCAGGAGCTCCAGGAAAAGGGGCCCTGGGGTGATTATGAATTATTAGAATAGATATAGACTGTGGAGAAAAAGAAAGTTTAGCTAGAAGCACTGCCGATTGTACCAGTGATAAGATTAAAGGAAGCTGAGGAGACTATGTAAAGATTGTAATTGGGTGGAAGAGAACGAGTGGAGTTTGACAGGTATGAATTTGATCAAATAAGTTACAAAAATATGGTATTGACGCCCAACAAGGGGCCGACAGAGAGAGATAGAAAGTATATGAGTTATCATGAGTGAGAGACCAGTTCAAAAACATTTTACGAAGTAATGAATAGGATGAAATGTTTCAGTATTAGAGATAGAAAGTTGATCATAGGAATGTTGTGTTTTTATAAGAGGCCAAATTGATACTGCTACATTGTATGGTCACCAGCTAAACAAGCTGAAAGAAGTAAATTAAGATTGAGAAACACTTTACAAAAAACTGAGGGGACAGAACCCCTGAATTAATAAGAAGTGAAGGAGTTGCATATGCTAATCTATGCATGGCAGCAAATAGAACAAAATCCAAATGTATTAGAGTTGAAAACTTCACTTATGTGAAGAGAAAGGGTGATTAAACTTGTAAGATTTCTTGGGAATATCCCAAAAAGATACTGAACAAAAACATGAATGCCCTTTTTGAAAGATGGAGAGGTTATTCAGTTTGAAATAATGAATGCTTCAGGAGTAAGCATGTTATCCTTCAAAATATAAGGAGGCAAATTTTTTTATTAGAATACCAGATTTACCAAGAATTATTAATCACACAGGAAGTGTGGGATAGGGGATGGGGAGAAAGAATACTTCCCACTTATTCCTTGCGTGTCATAGAAGGCGACTAAAGGAGGAGGGAGCGGGGGGCTGGAAATCCTCCCCTCTCGTTTTTTTTTTTTCAATTTTCCAAAAGAAGGAACAGAGAAGGGGGCCAGATAAGAATAGTCCCTCAAAGGCCCAGTCCTCTGTTCTTTACGCTACCTCACTAATGCGGGAAATGGTGAATAGTATGAAAGAAAGAAAGAAAAGAAGTGTAACAATAGAGGAAAAGAGCCTTATCCTTGCCTTAGGCAAAATCTTATTATATGTCCTCAAAGATAGGTACAGATTTTCTTTTTCTCCCTTTTTCTTATTTGTTCAAGGCCAAGCTTTGGTGAGGGCTTGTCTTGGATATGATATTTCATAAAAAAAGGAAAAATCTCAGGAAAGCATTTTCATATTGTATGAAAACACGCTTTATGATTTGATTTGATTTAATTTTTAGACATAAGTCCTTAAGTAATGGATTAGATACAAAGAGCAAATTAAATGTACCATATCTGAAATATCTTGTGTGATTCTTAACCTGAATGGAACTTTTTTTTAAGAATACTTTTTAAGGTATGCTCTCATTAAATGCTTTAATTTTGATTCACAGGTTCAGTTTCGATTGAAGCAAATTGTAGATGCTTCACCTGAAGAAAAAGAGATTTTGCTTCAACAGCTGGAGGAGTTTGCCAACAGAGGTATTCCTGACATTCGTGATTTCACCATACATAGGAAGTCTGCTCTCAGTGAACATGTAAGTTGATCTAGTGAGTAATGATGGGGTAAGAGAGGGGTGTGGTAATAAGAAAAATGTGGTTGAAAGGTGTGCTGAAATGGTTTGTACATATGGAGAGAATGAATGAGAAGTTGACAAAGAGGATTTATGTTTAGAAGTGGAGAAGGAAAAGGAGGGGACTAAACTGAAGATAGGTGGTTGGAATGAATAAGACTGTTCAGTGCTCAAGGCCTGAACATGCAGGAGAGTGGAAGGCATGCTTGGGATAGAGTGAATAGGAGCATTGTAGTATACATGAAGTGACTTGCTGTTAACAGAATGAATTAGGGAGTATGAAGTAGCTTGGGGAAACCATGGAAAGGTATGTGGGGCCTAGTTGTGGATAGGTGACTGATTTTAGTGCAATACACTTGACACCTAGAGAATGGATGGATGTGAGTGAATGAGGACTTTTCCTTTTCTGTTCCTGGTGCTTCCTTGCTAATGCGGGGAATGACAAAGAGGTATGAAAGAATTTTTTAGATGAAACTGACAATAGTCAAACTTCTCATGATACACTAAGGCAGAGCATAGACCAATCATGTATGACAAATACACACAGAATGACACATAACACCAGTTCCAAGCTAATTCCAAAACAGTTTAAATCTGTTTAACATCTCATATAATCAAAATATTTTAAGTAGTGATAGATACATAGTGGAGTGCCTTATGAAGAATAGATTAATTAAGGAAGGACAGCACGAATTTGTACCAGGTAAAAGCAAACAAACACTTTCTAATGCATTATAACAACTTGAAACTTTAACACAAGGGAAGAGAATGGACACTTTTACAAGATTTTGCAAGAGCATTTAACAAAGTGAATTATGGAGTGCTATTAGAAAACAGTGCAAAACAAAATATCAGAGGCAAACAAGGAATGTGGATGAAGGAGTTTCTTAACCAACAGAAAATTCACTGGTGTGGCAAATGGAACTATGTTTGATGAAAATATTCTTTCTAGTGTACCTTAAAGAACAGTATTAGCCATAATACTCTTTGTGATCATGGTATCAAATATAGGTAAGGATGTAAGATATAATATGAACTGGAATTTAGTAGATGATACAAGAGTAAGTAGAATTATATGAAGAAAAGAATATTAATAGAACTACAAGGAGACCTGGATAATATACACAAATGGGCAGAGAAGTTAATGGAATTTAATGAGGAGAGATTTGAACAAATGAGTTTTGGAGCAATTAACAGATACTCAGTGTATTCACACAAAGATCAAGTAGAGAAAAAAATAGTAAGTAAAGAAACTGTCTAAGACTTCAGTTACTGTAAATGTAAAACTTGAATTTAAGGAGCATATCAGCGAGATGGTGCTTTCAAGATAAATGATGAGTAGTATGATAATGAGAACTTTCACAAGAAACTGAAAGCTGATGATGAAATGTTCAGTGTATTTGTAAGAAGTAGATTAGAATATTGTTGCATTGTGTAGTCACCATTGAAACTGATGGAAATAAACAAAATAGAAAGAATGCAGAAATGCCACCATGTAAAACAGGACTAGAGAACGTGCATTATCGCACTAGACTGCAAGAGCTTAAACTGTACAGTTTGGAAGGAGGTATGCTTGACATCAAAAAAGAAGTTGTTTTTTGGAAATATTCTGAAAAGGTATTGTATGAAAACACACGGATTTTTAGCCAAGAAACTTGAAAGATTGTTCAGTGCAATTTCAGGAGAAATTAAAAACACATGGAGCTACTACAGAAGCATTTAGAAAATTAGATTTGTGGCTAAAGTTAGTTCTGAATAAACCTAAATTGGATGGCTGTAACACTGCAACTGATAGAAACAGCATCATTCAGTAAGCAAGACATGTGATGAGTACCACTTACTAGCCCTGCCTCTCCAGAAAAACTTAGTCTTAGGTACTCATATATAGCTACTCAAAGCACAGAGATTTAGAGAGGAATTTACTATAGATGGTTAGTCAGCTGGGCTTCTGCATACAAATACTGAGTGTAGTGTTACTCACTGAAGGCAGCTTCCACTTAGGTATGATGGACTTTTCAAGGATTTGGGGGTGTACCTTATTGTCATGGTAGAGGGATCAGTTTTTCTGAATCCGTGGGGTAAACTTTTGTGTTATCGTTAACGGAAGTACTGTAAGTTTGAGATTGGTTATATTCAGATGATGCAATCCATCTATCTATCTCTGTCTCTGATGCCTGTTCCTCCTGGAACATCCTCAAGAGGGTGGCCATGGTAATAGTTTCTCCATAACTAAGGAACTCCAGTGTCACTTTTTATCCAATAGTGCCTCGTCCTTAACAGGCCACTGGCTGAGGATAACTCTAGTTCAGTGTTTGCAGAGGCTCCTACCTAAAGTTCCAACTAACTTCTTTTACCTAATGCTCCTACCTAATGTTCCTACCACAACTTCTACCTAATCTTTCTGCTGAATGATCCTACCTAAATGTTCCTACATTTTGCTTTTATCTATTGCTCCTACCATTTACCAAGTGGCAGGGCTAGCATATAGTGCTCACCTCTGGAAAAATCTAGAGTTACAAAGACTGGGCTGTGGGAGGAGGTATTGATTGAGGGGGTGAAGGCATGTCCAGAGCATCAGATTGGG